>JAOPHQ010001823.1:0-7500 GCA_030340625.1 Merluccius polli | reverse complement strand
TGGTTGGCATAGCAACTGTGTGGTTGAACAATGTGGTGTCTGGTCCTGCCTAGGGTGTCAATAATGTTAGCTGAGAAAAAAAAAAGATAAACACAGTGATAATGCAGAACTGCTAGTACTGTTGCATGGAAACTACTCTGACCCACCTTAATTCTTAAGAACGGTTGTTAACTGAAATGCATTGGCCGCCGTATGTAATGTAAGATGACTTGTACACTCGTTTCAACTTGTTTTCATTTTTTTATGACTTCACATGTCGCTGTGGTGAACTATTTCAATTTTGTATAATAAATACAAATGTATATGTAAGGCACACCCGGACGTCTGCTCTTTATTTGACTCACAGTTACAAACAAACACGAACAGCAGAAATTAAAGTCACAGTCCAGCTACCCGGCGGACAGAGAACCTAATGAACCGAGCGGCGGGGATGCAGACGGTCCTTCAGCGGGACCTGAACCTGAACCGGGACCGGGACCTGGTGTCTGGTCAGCAGGCGAGGAACCCTCCATCCACCGGCAGCGTGACGCCGCTGGTCATACTGCTCTTGTCACTCAACAGGAACAGCACACTGTTCACCACATCCTCCACCTCTGAAACACACACACACCCAGAACACACACACACACACACGTATTAGCAGGGTAAAACAGCACATCCCCAGCACACACTTAATCTAATCTATACCCTCAGTGTTTTAGCCCAACAAGATTTCTTAAATTTGCTTTTCTTTGTCTGACAAGTAAAATTAAAATCTTCAAAAGTCGTCAAAACAAACTATTGGAGACACGACTGGTCTAAATTTGTACTAAAACTTATTCCAATTTATTACTTTTTACGGTTTGTTTTTGCCTAAATGTGCCTTGTGTCGGCAGTCGTACGGCGCCTCATTTTCTAACCCAACCTTGGTCTGCTCCAGACCCACCTCAACGTCAACAAGCTCAAGTCCGGTATTTCAGAACCCAACCAGAACCAAATGACCAAAATAAACCCTACCAGGGTTACTTAGGTACCATATGTTACTAAATATTCTAGTAACGATGCATTTTATCAGAAAAATACCACTAACGTTGTTTTTATAAAAACAATTAATAATAATTAAACCTAAAATTGGGTCAAAAATGTGTCAGCCCGCCTGCAGCACCCTGAGGTGACCACTAGGGGGCCGCTGCTCTCACTGAACTACAGCCAGCGCTCATTTGGCTGGATGGGTGCTTCTCTGCAGCGGACACAGAGAAGGAAGCAGCAGTAGAGGGGTGGAGGTGGAGAGGATGTGTGGAGATGTGGAGGGGTGGAGGTGGAGAGGATATGTGGAGATGTGGAGGGGTGGAGTCGGAGATATGGAAGTGGAGGTGTGGAGGAGGTGTAGACATGTGGAGGTGGAGAGGATGTATGGAGAGATGTGGAGGTGGAGAGGATGTATGGAGAGATGTGGAGGTGGAGAGGATGTGTGGAGAGATGTGGAGGTGGAGAGGATGTGTGGAGGTGTGGAGGAGGTGTAGACATGTGGAGGGGTGGAGGTGGAGAGGATGTGTCAGCAGGAGGTGTGAAGGAGGAGTGGAGGAGGTGTAGAAGAGGTGTGAAATGTGAGGAGGAGGTGTGAAGGAGGAGTGGAGGAGGTGTGTGGTGTGGAGGAGGAGGAGGTGTAGAGGAGGTGTTTGGGGACCTGCGAAGCGGCCCAAGGGGATGCGTGAGGTCATGGTCCGGGCCTTGTCCGGGTCTCTCCAGCCCAGCCGGCCCATCTCTGTCATCACCACCGTGGGATTCACACTGTTCACACGGATCTGACACACACACACACACACACACACACACACACACACACACACACACACACACACACACACACACACACACACACACACACACACACACACACACACACACACACACACACACACAAACAAACAGTATTAGACACACACACACACACACACACACAAACAAACAGTATTAGACACACACACACACACACACACACACACACACACACACACACACACACACACACACACACAAACAAACAGTATTAGACACACACACACACACACCTGGTGTTCTCCCAGCTCCAGGGCCATCACTCTGGTCAACATGTCCAGGGCTCCTTTGGTGGCACCTTAAGACCAGGTTAATGGATGACAGAGAAACAGACAGATAAGACCAGGTTAATGGATGACAGATAAACAGACAGGTGAGACCAGGTTAATGGATGACAGACAAACATACAGATGAGACCAGGTTAATGGATGACAGACAAACATACAGATGAGACCAGGTTAATGGATGACAGACAAACATACAGATGAGACCAGGTTAATGGATGACAGATAAACAGACAGGTAAGACCAGGTTAATGGGGTGTGTGTGTATGTGTGTACTCACAGTACACGGTGTGGTCCTGCAGGGCGCGCTGCGAGGCCTGGCTGGAGAGGTTGACGATGGCGCCGCCCCTCCCCCTGGTCTTCATCCCCCGGGCCACCAGCTGCAGATTGGTGCGGGTGTGAAGATGAGCAGAGACAACACCTACACACCGACTGGAGGGACTGCTCTTAAAGGTCCCCAGCTTCACCACCGAGGGCGTGAGGGTGATTAGCCAATTACAAGCTCTTTCAAAATTGTCATGCGACTACCCTCTAGTGACATCACAAGTGGGAGTGTCCATCCAGATATATGATGGATAGATCAGTCTACCAGTTGGTACGGTCCACTGGGCAGGCTGGTAGACTGATCTAGTCATCATACATCTGGGTGGACACTCCCACTTGTGATGTCACTAGAGGGTAGTGGCTTGTAATGGCTAATCACCCTCACGCCTGGTGGTAAAGCTGGGGACCTTTAAGACCGACGCCTCCAGTTTTTCTCTGGCTGTGAATGAAGTGTGGAGAGGTGGATGTGTGTGTTAAGGTTTGTTACCTGGGAAACATGCAGCACTGCTTTCACGTTGACGTTGAAAGCCCTGGACGCAAGGAATACTTGTGTTATGCTATCATTAATAATGTCGATAGAAGTACAAGAAGCATTAGACTTTACTTGCGTAATTCTATCTTGGGGGACTTTATACTTTTCCTCCATTTCGCTCCAAAGCAAATAAGACCTTGACAGAAATATTCCTACAAGATATATAGATATTTATATAAGAAATGACGACATTCTCTGCTTGTTATTGTAGATAACATGTGGACTGCATCAGATCTACCAAGTTTACGCATGAATGGAAACGTGTGACAAATGAGATGACAAACTTTGGATTCCTACTCATTGAGTTCATTGTGTGAATTGAGTTTCCAACATTTTTCCCCAAATAGAAAATGAACCAGATACCCTAATACTGTCAAGTCAACATGAATATAATTTAAAAGAAAATGTCTACTTGTCAAACTCCTCGGGGGTAACTTCGAGGAAGGGCTGCAGCGTGGTGCACGCGGCGTTGTTGACCAACAGGTCGATGGGGCCGATGACGTCATCACGCAGGGCGGCGTCCGTGGCGTCCCAGTCCGCCAGGTCCACACACACCGGCCGGATGGACGGACACTGCAGGAGGAGGAGGAGGAGAGCGCAGCGACGACACCGAAACGAATGATTAACCCCAGGCGGCTCCTCGTATCGCCACAGAGGAGAGGAGCAGAGTGAACAAAAGGCGGGATTCTCTCCCGAGAATGAGGAGCGGGAGATAAGAGTCGGGCGCACAATGAAACACAGACCAAGAATGTGAAGAAAAAATGAGAGTGGGGGTGCAGAGTTCAATTGGGGGATCAAACAAGGAGGAGTGTGTGTGTGTGTGTGTGTGTGTGTGTGTGTGTGTGTGTGTGTGTGTGTGTGTGTGTGTGTGTGTGTGTGTGTGTGTGTGTGTACCTCGAGCACGAGGCTGTCCAGGTCAGCCCTGGTGCGTGTGACCGCCGTAACCTCCGCCCCGCAGCGCGCCAGCGCGAGCGCGGTGGCCCTCCCGATGCCTGAGAAAACAAATCTCCATAAACACAAAGAAACACAAAAGCTATTGTGCGCCGGAGCCGACGGTGCGACACGCGGCCGGCGAGCCGCACATTCCTGCCGTGTTTGGGGAGGTGCGACATTTTATATCGTTCCTCCAGTGCTGGAAGAAGTACCGAGATGTTTTACTTAATATAAAAGTACACACTGAAGACTGTAGAAATATTACTGTTACAAGCAAATAGCATTGAAATAGCATTGAAAATGTTATTTAAGTAAAAGTACAACAGTATTGGTGTCAAAATATACTATATATTATATATTTTATATATAATTTCCTCCTGGGGGACCAATAAAGCCTCATTGATATAATAATATTATTTATTTTTTGATTATATTTTATATTGTTAATCTGAATCTGCAAAGTGACTAGTAACTAATAAGATAAATGTATTGGAGTAAAAAGTACAATAATTGCCTCTGAGATGTAGTGGAGTAGAAGTACAAGTAAATGGTAGCAGAAAATACAAGTACTTCAAATGTGTACTGAAGTACTTGAGTAAATGTACTTAGTTACTTTCCACCACTGATGTGGGAAGTTGTACTGAATGTGTGGTTCTGCCCTCCGCCTGACGGGGGCGCTGCAGGCTAGTTTACATGCTCTCCTTAGTTTATCACGCAGACCTTTTCCTGCTCCGGTGACCAGGGCCCGTCTCCCTGAGAAACACATCTCCATGGTCCTGGAACCAAGAACATCACACATCTCTAGTTCACATGGATCAGAACAGTTCATATGGATCAGAACACATCATATAAATCAGAACACATCATATAGATCAGATCATATGGATCAGAACAGATCATATGGATCAGAACAGATCATAAATCAGAACAGATCATATGGAACAGAACAGTTCATATGGATCAGAACAGATCATATGGATCAGAACAGATCATATAAATCAGTACAGTTCATATGGATCAGAACAGATAATATGGAACAGAACAGTTCATATGGATCAGAACAGATCATATGGATCAGAACAGATCATATAAATCAGTACAGTTCATATGGATCAGAATAGATCATATGGCTCAGAACAGATCATATGGCTCAGAACAGATCATATGGATCAGAACAGTTCATATGGATCAGAACAGATCATATGGATCAGAACAGTTCATATGGATCAGAACAGTTCATATGGCTCAGAACAGATCATATGGATCAGAACAGTTCATATGGATCAGAACAGATCATATGGATCAGAACAGTTCATATGGATCAGAACAGTTCATATGGATCAGAACAGATCATATGGCTCAGAACAGATCATATGGATCAGAACAGTTCATATGGATCAGAACAGATCATATGGATCAGAACAGTTCATATGGATCAGAACAGTTCATATGGATCAGAACAGTTCATATAGATCAGAACAGTTCATATGGATCAGAACAGATCATATGGATCAGAACAGTTCATATGGATCAGAACAGATAATATAAATCAGAAAAGTTCATATGACAACAAGTCGCTAGTGCAGACTGGATGAACTACTTACTAGCTTTAGTGAGCAGTCGTCCATTTGCATTGGGTCTAACATAAGTATTGAAATGAAGTGATCACGTAGGAACCTGATCAGCTGCCTGATGTTTAAATAGTTAATAGTCAATAGTTTAATAGTTAATAGTTAACAGTAGTGCTTACCTTCAGTCTGCTGTGTTGCTGTGTTTGGGGCTCAAAGTTGAGTTGACCCAGAAGATCCTGTCTGCTGACCGCGGACCCCCTCTGGACCCCGAGTTAGATATTCATAGTTAACTATTCACACAGTCAACTACACACAGTTAGCTATTCATATAGTTAACTACTCGTATAGTTACCACTCACATAGTTAACTACTCACATGTTTCAAAAGTGAAGTTAACTAACATGCTTTACTGTCGCTGCTTGGTTGCGTCGACTTTACGCAGAATCAGCTTCCTGCGTAATCATGGCGCGCAGTTTAAAGTGGTTTTAAATACAATACTATATATTAAAATTATACTAATATACTAAATTTATATTAAAATACTGGGTTAAGATTAAAATACTGGGTTACATTAAAATACTGGGTTAAATTAAAATACTGGGTTAAGATTAAAATACTGGGTTATATTAAAATACTGGGTTACAAATAAAATACTGGGTTATATTAAAATACTGGGTTACATTAAAATACTGGGTTAAGATTAAAATACTGGGTTATATTAAAATACTGGGTTAAATTAAAATACTGGGTTAAGATTAAAATACTGGGTTATATTAAAATACTGGGTTAAATTAAAATACTGGGTTATATTAAAATACTGGGTTATATTAAAATACTGGGTTACGATTAAAATACTGGGTTAAATTAAATACTGGGTTAAGATTAAAATACTGGGTTACATTAAAATACTGGGTTAAATTAAAATACTGGGTTAAGATTAAAATACTGGGTTATATTAAAATACTGGGTTACAAATAAAATACTGGGTTATATTAAAATACTGGGTTACATTAAAATATTGGGTTAAGATTAAAATACTGGGTTATATTAAAATACTGGGCTAAATTAAAATACTGGGTTAAGATTAAAATACTGGGTTATATTAAAATACTGGGTTAAATTAAAATACTGGGTTATATTAAAATACTGGGTTACGATTAAAATACTGGGTTAAATTAAATACTGGGTTAAGATTAAAATACTGGGTTACATTAAAATACTGGGTTAAGATTAAAATACTGGGTTAAGATTAAAATACTGGGTTACATTAAAATACTGGGTTAAGATTAAAATACTGGGTTACATTAAAATACTGGGTTAAGATTAAAATACTGGGTTACATTAAAATACTGGGTTACAAATAAAATACTGGGTTAAGATTAAAATACTGGGTTAAGATTAAAATACTGGGTTATATTGAAATACTGGGTTACAAATAAAATACTGGGTTATATTAAAATACTGGGTGAAGTACTGGGTTAAAATAGATTAAAATACCGGGTTTGGCTGCTCGTCTTCTGTGTTCTGTGCAGAAACAACGTGTGCAACGTCCACACATAATAAGCAATAACAGGACACCAGCAACACTTGAATTTTCATTGTAAAAAAAAAACATAATACATTGAAGGTAATGCACAGGAAAATATATCTTAACATAAAGCTGTTGGACACAGGCCTACAGACCACAAAACACATGGGGGGGGGGGGGGGGGGGTTTGGCAAGAAAGCACAAGGCAGTCGGCAGTAGCAACGGTGCGCCCTGCGCACACAATATCACATTTCAGTCCGTTATGATCTACATGGAGCTCTTCTTTCCAAAGTACCTTTTCAGATTCAAAGCACTTTAGCGTTAGCCTAGAAATCTAGACGCCCCTAGCGGCAGCAAATTTAATTGGCAGCTAGGTAGGGTCTAGCACTGCTCCGTCGGCTTTCTGTGCTGGAAACACAAAATCTGTCAGACCAATCACAGCGTGAGGGGCGGAGTCGGAAGCCGGGCTACCATGACGACAGAGTTGCGACGGTTCCGTGTTAGAGGTAA
>JAOPHQ010001822.1:0-57416 GCA_030340625.1 Merluccius polli | reverse complement strand
GGCGCAAGTCCTTCACTTGGGGAATGAAGTTGCGCTCCGGGGGCGGTTCAGCGAAAACAGGAGGCGTGTCCCGGCGCTAACGTTCCTGGTGCTATTCTGCACTTTCACAAAACAATTGCGCCACAGACCAGAAAAAACCTAGTTTAAAGTCGAGTGGCGCTTATTCAGACCCTATTTTAAGGGCCGCTTGGCCATAATCAGGGTGGGGGAATGCGCGATTGTTGACGGTGGGTGGGGGGGGGGGGGGGGGGGGGGGATGCGCGATTGTTGACGGGGGGGGGGGGGGGGGGGGGGGGGGGGGGGGGGGGAGAATGCGTGATTGTTGACGGGGGGCCGGCTCAAAAATAATAGTACACCAAATAAAAAAATATAAAATAAAATAAAATAATAATTACGGCCGGGCCGGCTCGGCCTGAAATCGTCCGGCCGTTGGGGAAATCTCCCGAACCTTCCCGACGGCCACCCGTCCCGATGGCCATAGTGTAGTGTGTGTAACGTGCATACACTTTGCTTCTCTCATCTACAAGGAAGCAGTTCCCATTTTTACATATGTGAACAAATAGGCGTAAATCTAGCGTACACAGTTACCCAAAAATATCAGGCTAATAGTAATGACGGATCAAATTAACCTGTTTGACCAATAGTCGCAAGACACATGACACCTTTTATTATGCCATCAACAGCGCGTGAAATGTTTTATAATCGGAAACACAGAAACACGAAGCCGTGTAACTGAAAGATATTCGGCAGACTAAAAATGCGCTTCAGCTTATTTGACAGAAGAGCTCATCTATAAGCAGTGCTTGAAGTGGGCCGGTACGCACCGGCACTTTTTCTTGCGTACTGGCACTTGTCACAGGCTGCCCCCCCACCCCCTCGTCGGTCGTAGGTCCGGGGTGGGTTATGATCGGCCCCCCCCCGGTCGACAATCGCCCCCCCCCCCCCCCCCCCCCCCCGTCGTACGCAGTACTGGCACTTATTTTTTTCCACTTCAAGCGCTGTCTATAAGCAAAGTAATCTCGGTCTACATTGCAAATATATCACCATGCATTCATAACCTCGTGATTCAGTGAGAGTGAGGCCAAAACATCGGAAAGTATGTCTTTGTGACATTTCTTCATTTACATTTTGTCAACGGAAAATGAAAAGCTGAAAAGATTTAAACAGAATAACTAATTATTTTTCCCTCTGATGGGCATGCGCGCGCTACGGCGGGATTGGACACGTCTGGGTCCAGTAGTGGCGATGCGCGATGTGCTCGCCATGGAACAAGCGCGCCTGCATTTAAAGGGAATGTGAGCCGACGCTCTGATTGGTTTATTGCACGTTACCCCCAAACCACACCTATGACTAATGTAGCTGCTTCAGACCAACCCATTTTAGATTTGCGCTGGGGCGCGAGCGTCATTTATCCCGCCGGCATAATAGCAACAGCGCCCAAGATCCGCCCACAAAGCCACTTGCGCTTTGCGGTTCATACTTGCGTTTCAGACCGGCAAAATAGGGCCCTTAAAATCAACAGCGTATAGATTGGCCACTGTCGAAATACACTTATTAAAGTCCCCTTCTGAAAGCTACATTCTCTTGTGTGACTGACTTTTCTTCATGAATATGAAGAATATCTCCGTAATGAAACAGGAAACAAGGCATAACTCCGCCCCGTTATTTTGCTATAATATAGTAGGACTGCTGGATCCCAGATTACTCCTGCCCCACCCCTGCACTTCCTGTATGATCCACAAGCCCCTGACCACTTCCTCCAGTCAATCTCCAATTCACACACACACACACACACACACACACACACACACACACACACACACACACACACACACACACACACACACACACACACACACACACACACACACACACACACACACACACACACACACACCTGGCATGTCTTCCTTCTCACAGAGGACCCTGACCTTTAATACGGTGCAGCAACCTGTGTGGCCTCCCTACAGTACAACCGGGGGCCGCTGAGCACATGACCTGATGCTGTACTGCCCCGGACCCCCGGGGTGCCCCTGACCTGATGGCTATGCATGAGATGAGGCCCCTGGTTCAGGCCCACGTCCCTATGCTGCTTGTTATTCATGAGGCCCACCTCGCCGTGGGTCATCGCTCATACCGTCGCCACGGTAACCCTCTGGCCAGGTGATGGACAGTGGTGTCACAGTGCAATATCAATCCATTGTCATGGTGACCATCGTCATGGTGATGGAAATGGTTAGGATAGTTATAGATATAAAAAAATAAGGATAACACGTTATAACAATTCAAAGCGAAACAAGAAACAATCTCACACAGGGTCTTTTACCACATTTTAACAACTCTCCAGACAAAAAAAAGAAAGAAAAACTGTGGAAAAATAATAAAGCACAAAAAGATGTGGAAATATGCTATAATGAAACAGATGGTTAGCTTCTTCAACAGACCAAGTGCCCTGGCCAATCAGACTAAACCAGCAGTCGTCCCCATCCAATAGACACCAATCTTTCAATTCAGTAGTCATGGCCAAATCCTGGCCCCTGGCTCTCATCACCGGAGCATCCATCTATCTAAATTCTCTGTTGGATAATAAAGTACGTCTGGCCTGGTTTCTACCTCCATTCCTCCTGATTCCCCCCTGGTCCCCCTCTCAGAGTTTCTCTTTCTGCTGGCGGTGGTCAAGTGTGGTCGTGGAAGCAGGTCATCTCCACTTAAGCGGCCATTTCATCAAATTGATGGCGAGTGCTGGTGAGTCACACAGCCGCCATTGACTGACGAGCCCTCGCCACGTACACCTCAAAATCCCCCCTGCACACACATACACCACTCACCAACGCCGCACACACATACACCCTACCCTGTGCACAACTCAAAATCCCTTCTCCCCTCTCACCCTCTTAGACACACACACAACCCGACCTTCTGACACATATACTCACACTACACTTGACACACAAGCACACACACACACACACACACACATCCAATCAAACATGATTACTGCTGTCCAGTTCCTCAGGATCAAAGGATTTAGAAGTCATAGACCCTAGTTCAGTGAATTTCCCCTCGACCAACTCTTTTCCACAAGTAAAGCTGGGGAGTGTGTGTATGTGTGTGTATATTTGGTATTGTACTTTTGGTATTGTCTGTTCGTGTATTGTGTATATGTGTGTGACTTGTGTGTGTGTGTAGAAAGAGTGGAGTCTTCTTAAAACAGAGAGGTGACACCCATGAAAAGCTGACAGGAGAAGGATTTCAGAGGAGGAAAAAACATCAAAAAAAGAAAGAAAAGAAAGCAGTAAATCCCTCAATAAGATGGCGGGTGAGAGAGGCTGCGGGCACCAGCCGGCCTTTAAGAACAGCCATTTGTGCTCTAGGGCCGGCAGCTCTGTCTTCCTCTTCCAACATCAACAACAACAACAATGGCAGGTAAGTCATTGTGCAACACAACAGGGACAGAGGACTTCTGAACTGTAACTTCCCTTTTTTTAAAGTTGACATGAGTATGTCAGCCTAAAACACAACACAAAGGGCTAAAGATAGAAGGATGTATGGCTCTGGAGTTGGTCTCCTCCTCTTTCCTCTGCTCTGTCCTCACCAAGTCACTTTCTTTCCTTTTCCTTTGCCTCTCGTTCTTGTACTCTTCTGCTGCTCCTCCCTTCTCCACCTCTCCCTCTGTCCATCCCTCCTCATCTTATTTTTCTTCCCAGTCTCTCAACCTTTTTTTCTGATAGTCTGATGGTTATATTATGGTCTGACGTCAACTAAAATATATGCATCATCGTAACTCGGCATGGCACGTTATATTCTAAATGAACTGCTGTGTCCTAAAAAAAGATAAAAACACAAAAAGAGCAAGAGTGACCTTTCCCACAAGCTAGGGAGCTGGTTGTGTGCAGCATAGGAAGTGGACAACGACTGCTTTCCATGTAGAGTGTGGAACAAAATATGATGATGATCATTTAAACATGTCCCTCCGGAGGAGCGAAGCCCATCGGCGGTTCTAGAAGCCAACAGCGCCACACAATTTGGTTCAGCATTGGCAAGCCAACAGGCTTGGAAAGATACAGTAAAATACAGTATGGAGATTTGGGCTGGACTGTTTGCAAGGGGGTTTTCCTGGGGTAATTCAAGAGGATAAATTAGATTCAAATCCTCCAATTTAATTAAACAAGATTCGCCAGGCAACACCTCCTGACCACAGCATGTCCAGCTCTCCGTCTACATCTTGTGTAATCTTGGGTTGGCGTGATGTTGTCCATGCCAAATAGGCCTTTTTTATTTTAGACTTATATAGCTAGCAGCTATAGCTTTACAAGAGATAGGATTTGATTAAAAGAGATCCAGTTGGAGTCTCATGTTGCTGTCCGGTCACGCTTTCCTCCATCTCTCTTGTCTCTCTCTGGCTCTACTTGTCTGTCACTCTCTCTTACTCTCACTCGCTCTCTCTCGCTCGCTCTCGCTCTCTCTCTCTCTCTCTCTCTCTCTCACACTCTCTCAGGCCCTTTCCGGTCTCCTGCCAGATTTCTCCCCCTTGCTGTTCTTACATTTTTACTGTAGCACCGCGGCCATTAGCACCAATGCTCTGACCAAAAAATACACAGCTAATGAGCTTCTCCACACGAGTGCCCGGCGGATACAAAGAGAAATTTGAGTTGGACCTTCGTCATGCCAACCAAGTATAGTTGAAAAGAAAAATAGTATTCAACCAAGAGAGCAGACATATGGACCATTTTCTTCATATACTTATATCCATGAAATGTCCAGGCAAAGAAAGTTAAATGAATAAAGCTGTTTAGACACATTACAGGCAGGCACCGTGACTAAACTACTAGCTAGAACCAACATTAACCAAATCAAATATTTTGAAGCAGCAACAAGAGAAAATCATTCAAGAATAAAGAGATGGAATTTGAATTTTCTTTTTGCTGTAGAGCAAATGTATAACTCACTCAATCATGCACCCCTCTTTCTTCAACAATCTCTCGTTTCTGTCCCCCTTATCCATCAAATCATTTGTTGTATTGCTCCCCCTATATCACTCCATCTGATTTTCTCTTTCTACCTCTTGTTAACAGACTCTCACCCCCCAGCCCCAACTACTGTTTGTCAGTCGGAGATCTGTTTAACTGGCTTATTAGACTCATGACTCAACCTCTAGTCAGGGTCAAATGACCTTTGACCTGCCCTCACCCTCCTCCCTGTGGGACTACAAGTTCATCCAAGACAAACACAGACAGACAGAGGCAGAGAGAGAGAGAGAGAGAGAGGGAGGGAGGGCAGAGAGAAAGCACTTAAATACACAAACATCTACTAACCAGCTTCTATATAAATACACCACATTCTTTTTGAGGCTGACAGGCACAGAAATGCAGACAAAGCATTTATAATTCACTAAATCTCTCTCTCCCTCTGTCTCACTGTCTCTCATGAAGACACAAACTCTAGACACAAGTCTCTACTGTGTGTTGCTCCTGGGACATTTTGTCTTCTTTATGGTCAGCAGCATCCAGTCCCCATATATACAGCAGTACAAGATTATATATGCTGTATGGTGTGTGTGTGTGTGTTGCGTGTGTCTGTGTCTGTGTGTGGGTGTGGTCATTGCCATGCTCTGCCTCTTCCAATCACTCAAAATGGTGTCTTTAAATACACAAGTACACACATACTTAAACACACACACACACTTACATGGAACGAGGATTGAGAGAAAACGAAAGGAGGTGGGAGTGTGAAAGAGAGCGACAAAAGAAGCAGTAGAGTAGGACAGGAGGTCAAAAGGATATAGTGATTCACGTTTTTTTTTTAATCATACATCCTTACCTTTAATTGTCTTACGTTAATCTCCATTACATGTCATTTTTACTTTGTAATCCGTTAAACTGCAAGCTGCGATCAGTAGTCCATTTATTTCAATCGAATTATGACAGTAATTCATAGTAGGAAAGTAAGCCTATCTGTTGAATACCTATCTGTCTATGTACAAACGTTCCTCTCTATCTATACATATCTTCCTTGATCTAAATCTTTTCTCTCTCTGAACCCCCTACCTGCTGAGGGACATAGAGGAGTAGAGCGAGAGATAGTGTATGTGTGTCTATCTCCAGGAAGTCATTAAAATTGAAAACTTCCTGTTCTTCCAGGATAGCAGCCAATTATCAAGCAGCCGGATCAAATGGACAGCCTGCTAAGTCCCGCCCCCCCCCCCCCCCCCCCCACGGCCAATACTCCCTTTTCATTAGCACTCTCCCTTGTTGGGAGATAGACGAGAGAGAGAGAGAGAGAGCGAGCGAGAGAGAGAGAGAGAGATAGACTTAATGAGATAAGAGACATCTTTCTTGGGCATAGGAAAAAAATAAAATAATCGATAGGTGTATTAATGCAATTGCATGTAGAGCTGTCAATAAAGATAATTCAAACTCAACAGAAAGGGTAACTAGATCATCAACTCCCCAGCATGAAACACATTTAACAGGAACCCCCCCCATCCATTTGGAAGTTATTAGCCATTTTTCTGCCATGTGTTCTGGTTGCGGTCCTCGAAAGGAAAAATAAAATTAAAAAATAAAAACAAACATGAGCACCAGGAGAATCCAGAGCAGAATCCAGTATCAGAACTCCATAAAACTAAACTGGAATCCTGTGGTTTTGTGATGTGATATATATTATGTTATACCATGGCCCGGGTGAATACTCGATTCTGATTGGCTGGGGAGGTGTGCATTATTTTTCGATAACATGCACGGCCATTGCGCAGCCTAATCACCGGTCTAAAAATTAATGTGCTAAACAAAACGTTAGTAAGTGTCAACTTGAACCAGACTTGGGGGGACTACGTTTAGAAAGCTTCCCCGTTGCCATGTCGTTACTAAGATTGTCTCTATTTACTGGAGTAATAAGGTAACGTCTGCATTCCATATGAATCTCATGTTAAATGACATTAGGCATTAGTCAGACCTACATATTTATCCGGCCATTTGCCATTTGTTTACAGGCACACAGTATTGCGAGCTAAAAGTTGTAATTTTACTTATTATACTCTGTATTGACCTATTATTAAATATATGTTGGTAGCTTATTTCCCCCGGCTGTACCACGCTAGCTGTGACACTCGACATCCCCCTCAGGATCAATAAAGTGCATCTGATCTCATCTCCAACTTTTCTCCTTTGTGTTGTATCCATCAAGGAGACTTCTACAGAGTGGGTCCACTGCAGCCAGATGGACCTCACACAGACTACAGACCCATGGATGTCTAAAGGATTCGTTAGCACCGCCATGCCAACATGCTTACCTGCTAACATGCTATTCACGTCAAGCGTACCTCCTCTTCAGCTCTGCTCCCCTTAACACACCTGTGTGTGTGTGTGTGTGTGTGTGTGTGTGTGGAATGGTGGGAGTAAGGTACAATTGCTGCTCTAGCATATTTGGGAAAGCGGTTAACTAGCTTACGTATGTTAACGTGCTTAAACCGCATGTTCCCAGACGTGTTTTGCCCGTAAGCACATGCAAACTGTGTGTGTGTGCCACTGCGCTTCAACTGCCAACATATCTTGCATCACTGATGGTGACGGCCTACATCGGGGTCTCCCCGGAGACCTGGTTCCGGCACCGCTGGGTTTAACCGCAAGTGGGGGGTCCCTCGTGCCTTGTCCCATTTCCCATAATCCTTAGCTCCCCAGCTGTAAGATCCTTTGTTCCTGTATTATCGTCCTCCTCACACCAACACAGTCCACAGTCGCCTTTTATCCACAGCCAGCCTCCCATCTCTCTCTTTCTCTCTCTCTCTCTCTCTCTCTGTTGTATTTTCCTTCCTTTCCTCCTCCTCCTCCTCCTCCTCCTCCTCCTCTGTTCGATGTCTTCTCTCTCAAATGATTTCTGTCAACCCCCAATTAACAAAAAATATGAACTTATAAAAACCAACCAGAGAGTATACAACATGAAGTGCTATTTTGGAGTTGCATGGTAGCATAGGGGGCCGGATAGTGTCATGGCCAGAGTGTTTGGTGCCTACATGTGCATCTTGCTCAAGAATGAGCAAGATGCCCTAACCTCTACCTGCTCCTTGTATCTTAATTCTCTGTAAGCGTCTCCTTAACTCCTTAATCGAAATAGTAATAATAATAATAGTAACAGCATCTCAAACTACTTCCGCCATGTTTAGCGTTTGTTTCCTACTTGTATGACTGCACTCTACGAACAATACAGCTACCGCAGGGCTTACTGTGTGCCAACAACACAAATGTTAGTTATTTTGCACACAAGGCAGCACGCTGGGAGGATTTGTAACAATGGCATATTTCTAAAAAGGTCAAACGGTTGGCCATGTGTCTAGTCAGGCACAGCATTGGATCTGCCAGCTGCTCTCTTTCAGTCCCACTGTTCGACAACTCTGCCATGTACATTTCCATGCTCCCAAAATGAGTATTCATTATGGGGTGGTGCTCCGTCCTGCAGAGATTTAGAGAGATTCTCCCTCAAGAAATAAATGATGGATACTAACACTAACTAGCACAGCAAGCTAGCTGCCAATCTTGGGATAGAGTGTGAAATTTGAAGAGAGGGAGAAAAGGGTGAAAAAAAATTATTAGAAGGGAGACTCAACTCGCTAGTGTGCTAAACACATAGGCAATATGCCTTGTAGCGACCCCAAGTTCGATTCCCACCTGCTGTCCGATGCTACACTTCATTCCCTCTCTCTTTCAACCAAATGTTCTGTCTGTCTTCACTGTGCTGTCTATAAAGGCACAAAAGAGAAAAATAATAAGAGAGAGAGATGTGTGATTTAAGAACAAGTCGTGATAGTAGCATAAGAACCCCTACTGTACAACACCCCTAAATATAGTCTTCTAGAAAGGATCACAATTTGGCTGAATCTAATCCATCATGTCATGAAGAGGCCTTTGGAACAATGCAGCTGATTTCCATGTTATCTTTTCTCACGCTCTGTATAATCTTGTCACTCGACGGTGTTGCAGTGCATGTTGGCTGACTGATCTTACCCCCCCCCCCCCCCCCCCAACACCTGCCAGTCTCCACCATAGACTGCGGTTGACCAATCAAGCCTCTTTATCTGTCCACACAGAACTCACCCCCCCAAACCCCCTGCTTGCATTCGTTATCCCCACCAAACACACAAGCGGGCCTGGAGTCTGCTATGAATAGACAGTTGATCACATGAATGGCTATACTAGGCGAGGGTCCCAGAGAAATTACATGGGCTCCATATATGTGGGGCCCTTGAGAACTCTGTTGGCCGACACCGTCAAACCCGAACAGCATTGGTACATTCAGCCAACAGTTGTGCAGTTTTGATGTTCACTATTGAGGGAATAGTGGCAAAATCAGCGGGGGAAAAATAAACGTCCCCAAAAATATCAGCGACGTCTCAAATGCAGTCTTTAGGTTTGTGCACTTGTTTGTACCCGAAAAAATAAGGAAAGGAAAATAATTTATACTTCGGACAAGGAAGAACTTTAGTCCTCACATTTTCGTCTGCATGTTATAAATTAACCTTGCATTTTTATCCTGTTGTGTATCGTTCCCCAAGTCGGCCAACTTAGAGGGTCATAATTACCACAATGTGTTGAGGCTTCCGAAAACGCATATTTTTGCTTCTGTGTGTCTACATAGTCAAAGGGGGCGGGACTTACCTCTTATGATTGACAGCTTGGCGTTGACGGTGATCTCGCCCTCGCTGTTCTCAGCGACACACTCGTAGATGTTCTCATCCCGTGGCGCCCGGAGCGGCTGGATCCGAAGCACCGCCCCCGCGCCCTCGTCAAACTCGATGGTCTGCAAGGGAAACGCACCCAAAAGTGAGGAAATACTATCCATTGCTCTTTATTGTGTGTTGCATTGTTCTTGTATAACCTTTCTATGACCTTTATAACTATCTTGGCCAGGTATTTTAAATTTGACTACTTGGATCAGTGAGACTCATCATCCTTTTAAATAAAGGTTACATCATATTTTTTTTTCAGAAAACGTTCATAAAAGACAGAAAAACACTTTATTTCATATTTATTTATTTTACATGCCCATGACTCAGTGGACTGCATCTGAGAGCAATAAACAATTAAACCTTGGAAGAATGACGTAGATACAGAGCAGCAAAGGCTAAAGGTTCACCAATTACGACTAAACCCTGTGGGAAATAGAAACATCTGTGATTTGTAGGACATTTATAACTGTCTTGCCTTTATAGGAGAACTGTTTAAATATACACTTGTCCATTCCCCCTTGGAATCATGGTAACGTTGGCTTTCAATCCTTCAATGTCTAAAATGAAGCAGGACTTTGGATCCAAAATGGACGTCATATTGCTGTGAATCCTCAAAGCTTGCTAGCTAATTGGGCTAACAACACCGCAAGCGCATGGTGCCTGGATACATATCAAAGCAACCGCCTGAAGACTAAAGCTAAGATAAAACAACTTCAACACAACCACTTCAAAACCTTTTTTTTTCATGGATGTAGTGCTTAACAGAGTAAAGAAGTGTCTGATTCAGCAAGAGCTCAACACTTTGCAAGCTACACAGGGCTTTGTATGTGATTTATCATGCGTCTATAACGCGGTGCTGGTCGTTGAACAATCAGTCAAGTGCTCGACAAACCGACTGCCAAACTTTTGACGCTCGCCTATGCAACTTTATGATTGACAACTGTATGCTACTTGTCCAGATTTATTTGGTGCATACTAACCCAAATCATGCAGGGTTTTTTGATTTTTTTTCTTGGTCAGTGTGATTTAGTAAAAATAAACCACCATAGGAATCCACCATAGTTTCCCCCAATGTACACATCTCAAAAGTCAGTTTAACCTATGTATGTTACATTCACACTGGAGCTCACTTTTACCTGTTTTTTACTGTTGTAGCTGGATACACTTCTAAACAGCGATTTTAATGTTATATCCATTGGGAACATTTTGGAACGCGAGATGAGAGTGCCGCTGACGGTTACACTAGGAAGCCCCGTCTCCTGGGCAGGTAGACACTCATACCGGTGATTGTGTCTTTAGTTCCCCATGTCTGATTGCTGTAATTCAAGTGTGAATATCCAATATCTTTCTAACTAAAATAAAACACTTTCAAACTATATATACTGCTATTGAGGTGTGTGATTCGTTTTAATACACCACCACAGTAGCGCTGTGCTGCTATAAATGTCACTTTCAATGCATAATCTTTTAGTTTTTCATCAAACTCTCTCTGTGCTTTTCCCTTCAATATTTCCCTTGCATAATTGGATAATTCCGACTGTGACGTTACCCTCCATGCCTGCAGGGGGCCGTAGTGACCGAACAGACTCACCTCTATGCGCTGGGAGTTGACCTTCTTGCCCTTCTTGTTCCAGCTAACCCTGGGCTTGGGGTCGCCGGTTGCCTGGCACACGAAGGAAACCACGCCCCCTGACACACCGATCTGGTCAACAGGAACTTTGGTGAACCGAGGGGAAGCTATAGGAGGGAGTCGTAAAAAAAAAAAAAAGAAAGTGAGAATGTTGCACCACTGGAGCTAACCCAATTCCTTTTGAGACGGCACTAAATAAATGTAATTACATTTCAGAAAGGGCAGACCTCCAAGAGCCCTTGAGTGGTACACAACCACTTACACTAGCTGACACACACACACGCACGCACGCATGCATGCGCACACACACACACACACACTTTCAATTTTCCTCCCACATATGGATAGACAAACACAAGTCTCATACGAGCTTATGAGCACACAAACTCAAACACACCTCTGCAGCAGGCCTTGTCTCAGACAGATAAGAGAGATAGCCTTGCAGGCCAATTACAGACAGGCGCTTTCATATTTTATGAAATTAATTAAACTTTTATTTAGTGTGACTGAGCAGTGTCAAAATGCATGAACTGCTTCATGTTTAATTTTAATTTATGGTCTAATGTACACTTATTTTGGCTACACACTAGGGGGCAGGGGCAAATAACATGATATGAGAATTGTACATTACAATTTCCCATTCAAATTATATCGCAGTAGCGCATGATGCATTCAAGAAATATATAATTTCATAACCAAAACCATGCAATAAGAATCGTTGTCAAGAGATTGTTAAAAATAGGAATTAATAAGAAAACCTACCAACTGGTCATCAGTGTTGTGGTCATTACTCAAAACAAGTAATGTATTACACATTACTCATTACTTACAAAGCATAGTTGCAGAGTTTAGCATAACTCTGCAACATCGCCTGAGATGCATTGTCACGTAATTGCCGTATATTGTTAACAATATAATGTTAAACCATACATATGCCCACATATCAGCACAAACCCCTATTCTAATAAGGAGGACATACACAACAGCATTGGTGAAAACCAGCCCAAAGTCTATTGTCCTTTCGCTCAACAAAGTAACGTGCATATCTCCACCCGTCAAAAGTTATAGACCGCTCTGCCATTTTTTTCCTAACCTGTCTCTAGACAAAATCACAGTTCGCAAGCGTGGCTGAAAAGGCACGTATCCCAGATCCTGCAGATAATTGAAGAACTTATGTAACTTGTGTGTGTGTGTGTGTGTGTGTGTGTGCACACGCACACTTGTGTGTGGTCGGGTGTATTAGGCTGACTAGCATACTTTAACAGGAACAATCATTATCACCATGACGCACAGGTGACACATCTATTGTAAATCAACCCTTTTGAACAATACCACCGTCCGCATGCAAATGTAAGGTTAGCTTTTCATCACAATATTAACCAGTGGGATAGAACAAAAAGGATAGAACCAAGCAGGACCAAGACAGAGAGGGAGAGAGCGGGAGAGAGAGAAGTAAGGAAGGAAGAGAGCGAGAAGTAGTAGTGGTGTAGGAGCCTCTTGGGGAACTAGTTAAAGCTAAAGAGGCAGATAGGGGGGGATGATCAAAGCGCTAGCACATAACGCAGGATTAATAATTGAGGGACTTTGGGTCGACACCGGTCCCTGGGCCCTGCTAAACACACATAGAGAGGCCCCTGCATTATACCACTGGCCAGAGATACAGAGAGGTAGTGAGCGAGTGGACGGGAGATGGAAAGCGAGAGAGTGAGCAGATGGGAGAGAGAGAGAGAGAGCGAGAGAGAGAGAGAGAGAGAGAGTGAGAGATAGTAATATATAGAGAGAAAGGGATGAAAAGAGAGAGGGAGTGATGTAGAGAGAAAGGAGGGGGTGATGTAGAGAGAGGGGGTGTGGAGAGAGGGATAAAGCTAGAGAGAGGGGAGGAAAAGAGGGCGAGGGCTGGAGAGAGGGAGGGAATGATGGGAGAGAGGGATGAAGAGAGAGAGGGAGCGATGTAGAGAGAAAGGAGGGTGTGATGTAGAGAGAGGGGGTGTAGAGAGAGCGATAGAGAGAGGGGGCGGGGTGAGAAAGGGAGAGGGATGGAGAGAGGGAGAGCGAGAACAATGGGAGAGACTATATAGCCTCGGGATAGCAGAGACAGTGTGCATTAACTTTGCTTCACTTTATATACTCCCACACACACTTTTTTATGTTTAGTTTTTCTGATGCAAGTATTATGCAATGAAGGTTTTTTTTCCCTTCATAGACCATAGAAACAATGCAACCTTCATCATTTTATCCACAACAAACAACAAAACAGAACAGCCCAAATCACAGAACCAGTGACAGTTTGTCATGTCCGTCATGTCTGTTTGAAAATGTCACACTTCAACAATGCTTCAACAAGCATTTGCCAATATGGCTTTAGACATGCTTTAACTATAACATAACATGCACAGACAACACTTGCATCCCATCCCATGTATGTTCCAACAGAGAAGAGACTGGCGGTGTCCCTATATCTGTATGAGTCTGGTGGTGCAGGAACAAGATGCTAGCTGTAGGGCAAGGCAGGAGCTGTGGTCATTTGAACAAATTCAAATTACCAGAGAAGTTGAGAGGAGGCCATAACCATCAGATAAGATAGACGGTGTCCTGAGGAAGGTATTCATCCCAAAATGGCCGTTTTTGGGAGCAGGAGGAAACTGAAGCACCCAGAGGAAACTCAAGTGAATGCAGTGAAAAAAACATCCTGTTCCTAGTCACGTTTGTACCCTTGGAGCTTCTCGCTGTGAGGTGACAATGCTAACCACTGAAACATGACATTATTAGCGCCGTAGTAGCTTCATACGCCCTAGCATGGCCAGGTTTCTGTCTGAAGCGTCTTCAAAATGCACGCCATGTCAACACGGACAATGCATCATATTGACTGACAAATGGAGCCACCAGCTTGCATAGCCGACCGAATATCAACCCAATATTGAGGCCATAAATAAGCCTCATGCAGCCTTACGAAGACATGGAGAAGACAGCATCGCCAGCAATCATTTTCCTGCCTTGGAATTATTGATCCCCAGTCCTGCAAAGATCGACATCCGGTCAAATGAAAGAGAATTGATTGGCATTTCCTCTCACACATGCCTTATCCCCTTGTAAAATAAAATAAAAAAAACATCCACTCTAGTTGATATAACACCGTTTACCTGTGTACTGCTCCTACATTGATCATGACAGCTTTTCAATATATTTTCCTCACGATACAGCACATTTAAAATCACTGTATTCAAATACCAATTGTGGTTGTTGTTTTTTTGAATAAACAGCCATTCTTTTTTTTCTGTGGATGAATGTGTGCCAACAATGACGAGCGCAATTAACCTTTATTTACAATTTTCCCTCTTGTCTCTGGTGGATGGCTAACTTCTACTGTGTTTTAACCCTTTTACTCCATCCTGTGAACTTCGATGCAACTCAGCAAGTAATTAATTACGCCATGGGATCATAAAAAGGCGGTTATCGGGTCGGAAAGTGCTTTCTAATGAATCACTATTGTGAGTGCCACTGTGGAGACTTATACACAATATGACATCCAATAGATTTGCCATGTACATGACTATTTACTGACTGTTTACTGAGTCATGGATCAGGTGTATATGGAGCACATGCGTATGTGCGGTGCCCAGTGGCGACTGGTCATTAGGGGCAGGTGGGGCAGAGCCCCACCTACTCTCACAAGAAAATAAAAAAAATAAAAAAATAAAAAAATAAAAAAAATAAAAAAATAAAAAATTATATATAATTTTTTTTTAAATATATATATTTCAAAAAAAATCTCCCCATAAAGTACTGTAAAATAATAAGTTTGGCGCTTTTAGTTCATTTTTAGTCGACCCTAGCTTGCTTCTTCAGCCTGAGGGGGGCTGGTGGGGCTAGGTGGGGCTAAAAATGGCGCTAGCCCCACCAGTCTAATGGTAGTGTGTATTGGGACTTGAAAAATTGAACTGCGCATGCTCAGCATGTTCTCCGTTGAAGTGGACGGAGAAAAATATTTTTCCTATGGTAGGGCTATCCCCACCGGCACTGTATGGACATATATGGTTCGTTCCGCTACAGCGTCATTTCATTGTTCGCAGCTATTGGCTGTAGTGTGCGGCGCGGCGTGATGAGTCATGACTCGAGTGACTTCGTCCTCACGTGTGCGCCGTGTGAGAAGTTGCTAACAAGCATGTCGGAGGTACGCAAACGAAAACAGGTATGTACTCGGTCGGATCATCACTTGTATTAAACTGTGTGGGAAATGTGAGACAGCACTGCGGGGTCACGACGAGTCGGCGGTCTGAATCCGGGGATACTCCGGTGTATTTTTGAGACGGTGTGTGAGGGCGATGCTCGGCTTCAGCGGCGCTATGACGCTCAGCCCGTATTCAAAGGGACATCACCACACAGGACCAACTATTAGACTGCATGTATGAAGTGGACAGGGACAGCCGAACTGTGAGACGAGACATCATGTGTTGCTGTACAGGCCGACGAGACAACGGATGTCTCCTGTAAATCACAGATGGTGGTTGTGCTGCGATACCTTCTGCCATAACACAGTGACAGTTAAGCGTTGTTCTTGTCAATGTTGTGTCTGTTTATGTTTGTCCCGTCTTATATGTCCCCACTCCTGGTCTGCACCTTGTCGTGGTGAGTGGGCTTTAAACCAAGACAGGCCATTCTGAATCTTTTCTTTCACAGCTGTTATCTTTGGTTTCTCCTCCAGGACACTGCCTAGGCCTATGGGAGGTCTCCATGGTAACATGATATTGGGTTCTTATAGTAGCTCTTACAGCTGTTTGCACTAGTGTCATTTTAGATTTGCGGAAGCTTAGTTTAAAGTTTAAAAACTATACTTTCATTATTGCAATGTTTTGATGTCAGCAATAAAACATTAAAAGCTGCACCAATGTACTTTATTAATTAAATATATATGATACATGGATAACAGTCACTTAGTTCAAAAACCAAAAGCCCAGCATACTGAATAGTGTTAAAGTATATTTTATTTGTAATGGTTGTGACCCAGGACCTGCCTGCTGTCCTGGTTATCTTTCCACAGTTCCTTGTGGTGGAGCTGAGGGCTGAATAGAGAATGGGACACACCAAGCCAGGGCTACAAACAGCATGGTGGGACACTGACACGTAAGTTAGACCAATGAAGAAAGCTCAATCTCTATTTTCAAATACTTTAGCTTTTTTGAAAATTACCAATTTTATTTGTAATATTTTAGGGCTGTAACTTTTTCCAAAAATGAATTTCAAACAAATTTAAAATGCCCCGTAATTTGTTTGAATATATTCTAATACCCCCTCCACATTAGCTTGGTTTACTGATAGGTTTAGACGCTGTTTAGCGTATTACTGCCTTCCACAGGTCAGATGTTGAACTAGATTTTACATACAGTCCTGTGTCGTGCAGGATAGCCGGAAGCAGGCGGAGTCAACCTCTACAAAGATCACCACGACTGTGAAAACAAACGGGTGACGTCACGGACACTGGTACATCATTTAAAAAAAAAAAAAATTAGCCTAGCCCCACCTGTATTTTACATGTAGAAACGCCACTGGCGGTGCCTAATAAATTGAGGACGATTCTTCTATAGGACTAGTAGGTCTCGGGCATGGATTGGGGGTTGTGAAAATGTTCTCCATACCTTTCCACTTTACCCATTCCCCAATAATAAAATGGGCACACAACATTGTTTAGTTACTTTATTAATTACTTGGAACATACATCTATTCTAATCTATCCTATCAACATACATCTATTCTAATATATCCTATCAAACCAACAAACCAAACCATACAATAATCATGTCTCACCTGTTCCTGTTAAATATGTGTATATTTAGTATGCATTTGAATGATTATGTGTGACTGAATAATTTTCTCTGTCTACTTCCCCCTACTCTCCTTTAAGAACAGATCGCTCCAATCAAGGGAGGGGGCCAGCAGTATATTTAAGAAGCTCATTCTGCTTGTAGAAGCCGGTTGTGTGCTTGTAGAGAGACGGTTGTGTGCGAGGTTGTTTGTGTCAGTTATTTGTTATTGTTGCAAACTTAAAGGCACAATGATTAGGATTTTCCTAAAAAAAAACAATGTATACACAAAAATAATACCTCTCAATCATCACTTATGACCCACTAGAAGTGTGTGGCGTTGTCTGTATCTTGACAGACCCTCCACTCAGCCTGTATTTTATTTTGTTCGGGACGTTTCTGGGCGTCAAACTTTGGGCAGTCGGTAGCCCCCAGCCAATAGTGTGCAGGGTGTGCGGCGGGCCTATAAAAACGTAGCGACCAGGTCCCAGACCTTAATCACGCATCCAAGAGGAAGCTACGACAATGGCAGGGGTTGGCTTTCCCCCACTGGCGAGCACTTCTGGTGTCGTTCAGCCAGGGAGGAGCGGCCAACTTTGAATATTGTGTTTACAAACCGCAGCCGACAAATCCTACTCATTGTGCGTTTAAAGGACAACTATGACAGTATTTTTGGATATATTTATTTTGTAATAAATTAGTTTATGTTTGCCCTCCAACTTGTATAGTGTAACTGTATGACCTCCAGTCATTTTACCATCACCACTACCACTTTTCTGGTACTCTGGCCACATGATCCCACTATTGTAGGGTTACTCCCCTGGGTAACGCTACAGCGGTAGTGGGTTGTGAGATCTCAGTGATCAATGAATTGGCACCATTGGTTCTCTATAAAGTCTTCCTTACCATGGAATAAATACCTACACATACCCATATATATATATATATATATATATATATATATATATATATATATACACTCAATTTTAACATTTATTATTCTATCCCACTACGTGCAATTACCTGTACATATCCATATTCATCAGCCAGTGTATGTATAAATATTTATTTGAGTTTGTTGTGTTTTTTATGTTGTTATTTCCGTCTGCTCGTGTCATGTACACAAGGAGAGAGACTGTATATTGGGAGTCAAATTGCTCTCCTGTGTGAAAGCATGCTTGATCAATAACGATGATTCGGATTTGGATTCCAGATCCCGGCATGGTTGTGTAAACAGCTCAGAGACAAACCTGCCAGAGCGCACACAGCGGCAGAATACGAAAGAGGGAGCACCAACATGTTTAAATATTCATTTATCATATCTGCCCAAAGGTGATCTTCCATCAAGAGTCAGTCATGCAAATCTGTCTTCTTCTCTTCTTTTTTTTTTAACGCTTCATTGAACTCTCAAGGTGCGGTGATTAGATATGCGTAATGACATGCTTCATATCCTCCATGTCTGTTGCACAATAAGCTAGTGAGCACACAGTGCATGTGTGTGTGTATTCATGTGTCCGTGTGTGCACATACCTACATGTATGCAGGGCTCCAGACTAACTTTTTACATTGGTTGCACTGGTGCGCCTAACTTTTTCATTTAGGTGCACCAGCACATAATTTAGGTGCACCCAAAAATGTTCACCACGCCTTTTGCCTCCGCAATAATACATTTGAAGCGTTTTGTCAGTTCCATACACATTGGTAATTTCTTAACACATTATGTAAATGATTGTAAACAGGAATAAAGGTGTAGATAAATGTTTTTTTTTTAAATCACTGTACAAACAAGAAATCACAATAACCTCAATTGTGATGTTTAAAGTGCTTGACAAACTCAAATAAATAAATCAAACTCAAATAACTTAACAAAAGTGTGCACTGCCTTGAACAGACATCTTTTTTTCAAAGCGGATTTACATTTAACCCGTTCTTTTTCATAAGGATGATCTGGGACTTAAATTAAAAACTTAGTAAAAGGTAGCTCTTAATATATATATATATATATTAAGCAGTGTTACATTTTATTATCCTGACTCCTCCCACTGCTTCTGTGTGCCGCTGCTCTGCTGGCTGTTGCGTACGTACACACGGTGTGACGTCAACTACCGGTGTTCGCTGGTTTTCTATTCAAAGTGTATTTTTAATATATTGAACGTGTCGTGTGTCCAAATTCAACACTGCACTTTTCTGGGTCCTGATACATCCGCAGAGTGCGACGAACGGCCGTCTAGATAATGGACGAGATTATCGCAGACGGCAGACACACAGAGAGTCCTGCCTTAT
Organism: Merluccius polli; assembly: GCA_030340625.1. Lineage (NCBI taxonomy): Eukaryota > Metazoa > Chordata > Actinopteri > Gadiformes > Merlucciidae > Merluccius > Merluccius polli. The sequence goes on along the minus strand of JAOPHQ010001822.1, from coordinate 37,984 downwards.
AGTTAGTTACACTGCAGACATCGCGTCCTGCCGCAAAGTATGCTCTCCGTTTACGACACGTGTGACAGCTGACAAAACGAAGGATCAGGCTTAGGTTCATGCTCAATATAGCCGTTACCGATCAGTAAAAAAAAGCCTTGAACGGCCCGAGTCCGAGTCTTTGAGATCGGATCGGGACCGCATTCACCGAAAAACAATATCAGGGTCAGAGCCAATCAGAGGCAGAGTAGGGGCACGTCTTCACAGAACGCGGGTGGGGAAACAAAATAACGCTCCACACAGACGGACCTGCTTAATGTCAGGCGCACTGGTGCGACCAATGAAAATGTTTCGTCGCACTCGACAGATTTTTGGTCGCATGTGCGACCAAAATGGTCGCACTCTGGAGCCCTGGTATGTGTGTGAGGGGCTGTGGCTCCTCAGTACTCGATGTTTATGACGAATGACTGACATTGCTCCAGGAAAAGCCATCCTATTCCCACTGGTGCCTCCCATGTTATGAACTCCCCCCCCCCCCCCCCCCCCCCCCATTCCCCCTTTATTGTGAGGCACTTTGAGAGGGGGTGGGGGGGAACCAATGTACGCATGAAACAGCGTGAGATAGCATCACCAGAGCAGACATGGAGAAGTGTGTTTCCCTCGAGTTCGTGGCCCCAGTGGGAAGGCCCATTTGTCCCTTCCCGAAGAGGAAAAGGAAGAACCCCAAACAAAAACATCTTTGTCTGTACCCAGGGCCTCTTTCCAGCAGGCATCGCTGTAGGGTGTAGCTCTGCCCAGATAGACACACAAGACTCATCTTTATCTGCCTGGTAGGGGACCGGTACCCCAGCAGAAAAATAAATAAATAGAAATAACGGGTGGGCCCCCAACCGATTTCACAGGGCCCTGAAAATAATGCATATCCAAGCAAACAAGATGGCTGATAGAAGGACTGGGGGGGGAGGAAGAAATAGAGGCTTCGCTCACACTGTGCAGCAAGCGCAGGTTTGTTTTGTTAATGTTGCCGCCACCACCTCCTAGCGGTCCGTTCCTCTGTTGGCCTCAGATAAGCTAACCCCGCTAGCACTTTGGTAATGTCCTAACACCAGGTGAAAGGTTTGGATAACTGGCACCCAAGGCGGCTCAATTTGCTGTACTTGGTTGTTTTCTGTCTGGCGGCAGTGGGAAATGGGTTGATGGATAGGATGGAGGCGGGGGGGGTCGACGTTGGCAATCGAGCTAATGCCGTAATCGATGGATGGAGGGGAGAAAAAAGGTGTCTGGGAACAGGAATAGGGCCCATTATGCCTGTGATTTGGGAAAGTGGTGGACAGAATGACGTGGAGCCATTCTGTGATTTTGCACAGATAAAGGTGGGGGAAAATACAGCCAAAACCTCCTCAAAATACAGGTCTAAAACAGTCACCGTGTAACATTGAAGCCTAGCATCAGACAGATTAAACGCAGCAGGTAGCTGATTAACAAAAGTGAAAAAGTTAATCTTCCAGAGACCCAATTAAATTATCCCGTTAGCTAGCAAGGCCACGCATGACTTGGACACAGCGATGGTCAGGTGGGTTGTTGGGCGAAAATATCACCAAAAACAAAAAATGTGCTCATTTGACATCCTTGTCCACGCTTAAGTGGACAAGGATGTGTGTGTGTCTTTGTGTTTTTCAGGTTGTGATAGAGGTTGTGTTAAGTATGTTACTCTAAGAACAGGCTTTCTGTGGGTTCTACTAGCTGGTTAAACACTTGAGCTAGGCTCAATACATGCACACAAACACACATGCACTGATGCGCACCCACACACACCTAGGCGCAAGCGCTACCACACAGAGAGACACACACACACACACACATACACACACCAATCCCGAACACCGCCCCCAAACAAATCACTCACAGAAGTGAATAAAAGTGTACACACACACACACATACTTGCTTGCTTAAAGAAGCGAGTGCCATCAATCTAGGCCAATTCTAGGAAGTTGCCTCGGCTTAGAGCCATCACTATGGAAACGGCGCCTTCAGTCAAAAGCTCGCCTGCTCCTGCCTGTCTGGAGGATTTCTTACGCAATCTCCCAGAGCACGAACCAGGAGACGTTACAACAAGAGAGACAGGGGGTCCAGAGGGTAGCGTGGAGGTATGAAATAAATATAACAGCACAGAGGTCAGGACGTATTGCGGTGGCGAGAGGAGGGTACAGTATATGCTGCTTTTATTTGGACATCGAAACGAGGAAAAATGGCGAGGACAAGTGTGGTTAAAAGAGATGCAGGGAAGAGAGCCATATAGAGAGATAAAAACAGAGCGAGAGCGAGAGAGACAGAGACAGAGACAGAGACAGACAGAGAGAAAAGCGAAAGAGCAGGGACAGGTGACAGGTTGCCGTGGCATCGGCTTAGAAATGAAAAATTGTTTACAAGGCATGCTGACGGCTTTTAGTGGGGACGCCTTTCAGATCCGCAAAGATGGCAGGTTGTGATGTGAGTGCTGTGCTTTTTACACTCGTCTTGATGGGACAGGTGTGGTGGAGGGTGGCGAATGTGTGTCTGTATCTGTCTCTTTGTATGCAGGGTCTGTGTGTGTGTGTGTGGGTGCGTGCGTGCATGTAGGATGTTGAAGTACTTGTATTGTGGATTCAAAAGAACAAAATGGAACAGACAGGGTCTCCATTGAGTTTTGATCTAAAAAATAGAGGGCTACGCCATACTATAATAGATAATCCACTTCCATATCCAACATCCACATCGACCTCGTGTGTTTCCTGTTTAGTGGATGCTTTCATCCAAGTGCATTTTTAGATACATGTTGTTAAGGAGCAGGTAGGGGTTAGGGCATCTTGCTCAGGCATGCCTACAGGTAGACTGCAGACATCGGGGTTCGAATCCAGAACCTTTTGGCTCGGAGTCAGACACTGTAACGACTACATTATCCTGCCCCTGTGCCCTCTGCCTTTTAGCAAGGCACTGATACAACTCTTCTAGGAAAGAACGTTTCAGGAAAAGGCAATAAAGGGTGTGGAATAACAAAACAAGCTCAGCTCCAAAGTAATTATAACAGTAGTCAAATTCCATAGTAGGCTTGCTTGGCTTGGAAGTCCTCCACAAATTCCTCTTCGCCTAGGTCACCAAAGCTAACGAGCTAATGAAACAATTGTTTTCCCAATTTGTATGAGGGGACGAAAGGTTAATTGGAAAATGTTCTACGGGCCAACACCAGAGGCCAGAAGAAAGGGGGCAGATGTTGAACTATGCAATAATGTAATATCAGCCCAGCTCCTACCAAGCCCTGAAGACATTGATTTTTAAAGACTTATCTTGTCTTTATGCTATTTAAACACAGGCAGTGTTGTATTCACATTCAAGAACCAGTTATATTCAAGAATCATGACATTTTTTCCAGACGCTGTCTTTCAGAACATCCACAAAATAAAACCTTGGATTGGACACTTCAGCGCCCCAATAGTACCAAAAATCCACATCCCCATTCGCATATTAATAACCGTCCTTGCTTTCATCATAACCTCCTTGCTTTGCTTCCAGAACCATCCCTATTGCATCATACGGATAAAATACGTCTGTGCAGACCGCTCATCCAATGAGCTCGCAGGGTGGATATTCTGCAGGTCACCGGGGGGTGCAGTGCTTGTAGAGGAACTGGCACTGTTGAAGTTCTGGAGAGTTCATGCCCACTGGTGAAGAAAATAAAAAATGAAAAAATCCTGCTGCAACAGCAGAACGCTTTCTCCAATAATTTGACCAAATTGGTCCCACTGAAACTGCTGGGACAAAGAGAGAGAAAATGCCAAATGGGTATCCGTAACTATCCTTTAACTTGTTGGAAATGGATACAACCGGAGGAATTACAGCAGCACCCAGCACACAGATTGATTTTGAAATTGGCAACGTTTAGAGAAGGTAAAATGAGTTGGACAACATTGAAGCAAATTGGGTTTCTTTCTTTCCCCATTCTCTCCGGAGACACGTATTGCCTGTAATTTTCTGATGGTAATTCAGGTTGACGTATCTGAGAACAGCACAACGGAAACTACCCAGAGAAAACGGAAATAGGCGATTGCAGAGGCAACGATGAGATAGCAGCGCTTAGAAGAAAAATGGCTGTCCTTTAATGAACAGACGATATAAACATCAAACAGGAAAAGAAAGGCAAAAACACATAAGGGCAGTTCTGAATGTGTGTCAGATTTCACTCCTCACTGATAAACGGCATACAAAAGGGACACTGCGTCATTTTCTGTCACTCTGCATGTGGTTAAAAGAGTAAAATGTTGAGGAAATATCTCAGTGACACAGTCTAGCATTTTGGGGGGGCAAAGTTTGACAGTTATTTATTTTCCCTGTACCAAATCGTTGGATTCAGAGCCCTTTGAAGATGGAAACAGAATTAGGGTAGCACTCATCAAAAGTTTGGCGAAGCAGAACCATTTTAAAAAGGGACCACCTTTTTTGTGGTGTTTATTTATTTATTTTTCTGTATAGTCCCATCAACACAGTGTCCTTTCAATGATAGGACCACGCCGCTGAAAAGAACGAGAAACGGGGAGATAGCTGGAGCAAAAGCTGAACTCAATGTGGCCGTTGTTGATATTGATGGTAGTCGCTGCTGCTTTTAATACACGCGATAAATTCCACCATGAAAAGAATGTGACCGTTGTATGAAGAGCCATTTTCTGTGCCATATTCCTGTACATTTTAGACGGGTGAACCGGTATGGACACTTTTTCTTCTTCTCGGCTAAATTAATAAGGAAAGAAGGGCTTCTGTAAAGGAGGCATCGAGTCGGCTAGAGAGAGGGTACCAGTGAAATAGAATAGAGATATTAAGATAATTCAACCACCTCTCGCAGCGTCAACCCCCAACACACTAACATCACAGCTAAATCACAGTCTACCTTCACAGATCAACCATTAGACATGAAAGCCAAACTAATGACACATTGTTATGATAATCTGGCCGATGCTGGTCTGGTCCTCAAACAGCCTTACTAAGTAGCCTTACTACTAGTAGAAAGCCTTTATCAGTGACAAGTACATCTTTCAATGACCTGGTCACATACATACACACACATGCACACATGACACATGCACACACAGTTTGTCTGTTGATGGATTTACTCAGGAGATTAAAAATGTTACTTTCAGAGGCTGCATAGGGGGAGAAGGTGGGGAGGAGAGGCAGGGCAGAGATGGAGAGAGAAGTGAGAGTGAGAAAGAGAGAGAGAGAGAGGGAGAGAGAGAGAGACTAGAGAACAGAGTGGGGGACGAGCAAGGGATAAAAAGATGAGATGATGTCATGCTCTTTGTTTGGCGTCTCTGCTGTGTGTGTGCGTGTGTGTGAGATAAAGTGGGAGTAGGGATCTTGTCCCCTCAAGATCAGGTGTGTTTGAATATAATTGGACCGCACCCCTGGCTGTGTGTGTGTGTGTGTGTGTGCGCGTGTGTGCGCGTGTGTGTGCGTGCTCGGTGTGTGTCTGTGTGTAAAAGGGAAGGATGTGTGAACATTTATGGCCTCTATAATGACGACAGGTGCGTAGACCCCTGAGTGAGGAAATGGCAGAGTGAGAGAGAGAGTGAGAGAGAAGGGACATGGACAAAAAAGGAAATTGAAGCGCTCAGAAAGCTGTCAATCACAAAAAATGGGTGTGGCCACATCCAACAGTCACTGCACCAATCAAAGGGTATGAGTGTGTGTGTGTGTGTGTGTGTGATGAGGGATTACATCGTAAAAGTGGAAGGTAGTTGAAAAACCCCTGACAAAAAAAAGTGATCGTATCCTCAAGCAGACAGACTGTCAGATACGGGGACAGCACTCTGTGTGTGTATGTGTGTGTGTGTGTGTCTGTACTCAATCCTCACTGCTATTTAAGTCTTTGTGTGCACTATTTTCAAAATGTGTGAATGTCGATCTGCATGAGTAGAGGGAAATATGTGTGTGTGTGTGTGTTGTAAATGGGGACTGGGAGCCGGAGGTGTGTGTGTGTGTGTGTGTGTGTGTGTGTGTGTGTGTGTGTGTGTGTGTGTGTGTGTGTCCGTGTGCATGCGTGCGTGTGTGTGTGTGTGTGTGTGTGTGTGTGTGTGTGTGTGTGTGTGTGTGTGTGTGGGTGTGCATGCGTGCGTATGTGCATGTGTGCGTGTGTTGGAGATTAGAGTGGATATGTTGACAGGAGAAGAGGTCTCTGGGGAGAAGGAGAGCCAGAGATAAGAGAGGGACGGATATAGAAAGAGATACAGTCATGGATACACACACACACACACACACACACACACACACACACACACACACACACACACACACACACACACACACACACACACACACACACACACACACACACACACACACACACACACACACAGGTGGGAGATGCATTACAATGGACAGCATGCAAGAGAGCAATAGAGAGAGATGGAGAGAGAGAGAGCGAGAGATGGCGGGGGAGGTAGAGAGAGACATTCAGAGAAACTAGGAGAGGACACAGAGGCTGGCGCGTGTTGAGGCGTGTTTGGATCATCCCGCAGGATTCTCCAGAAAACACCCCAGACCTGGATGCTCCCTTACTAAGAGACGCATTCCTCGAGTCTCCAGCTAGGGAGTACAAAATTCATTTGGCAATCTATGATAGGATAGAAAGAAAGAAAGAAAGAAAGAAAGAAAGAAAGAAAGAAAGAAAGAAAGAAAGAAAGAAAGAAAGAAAGAAAGAAAGAAAACAGAAAGAAACAGGGTGTGAGAGTAACAAAGATGTTACAAGATTTAAACATTTAACAAATTGCAGGCTGATCAAAATAGTACATTCAAGCCCCTGCTTTTATTTGTCCAACTGAAAAACATTATTTAGTTTTTTTTCTTGTTTTTACTGGTCAACCTTGCTAAAAAACAAGCTTAAGAGAATTACAGACAAAGGTTATGAAGATGCATATCGAGGGCGAGTTAAGTAAAGCACCTTGAGCCAAAACAAAAGAAAGGGGATGGAAAGTGGGACTGGATCCAATCTAAACAGTGAGACGATACCACCCACCCACCCACACAGGATTTCTAAACAGTAGGCCAGAGGTCTGCTCTGCCCCTGTCCTCGACTACCTTCTCTTTGTTTCCTCCTCTCTAATGCCCCTCTCTAAGCCCACCTTTAGCAGGAAATGGGGCAGAACAAATACAGGAGCAGGAGCTCAACAGAGGGGATAAGACCCTCCTCGAGGCCCCCCTAGGAGTAACAGACTGTTGAGGAGGAGATATCCTACAAGTAACAGACTGTTAAGGGGGAGATGTTCAATGAGTAACAGACTGTTAAGGGGGAGATGTTCAATGAGTAACAGACTGTTAAGGGGGAGATGTTTAATGAGTAACAGACTGTTAAGGGGGAGATGTTCAATGAGTAACAGACTGTTAAGGGGGAGATGTTCAATGAGTAACAGACTGTTAAGGGGGAGATGTTCAATGAGTAACAGACTGTTAAGGGGGAGATGTTCAATGATTACCAGACTGTTAAGGGGGAGATGTTCAATGATTACCAGACTGTTAAGGGGGAGATGTTCAATGATTAACAGACTGTTAAGGGGAGACATTCTGACATACTGATATTCTGAGGAGATTAGCAGAGATAGCTAGACTAAATTAAGATGAATATTCATCCACAGCTTTCAAAGGCATAATTGTGCGTGTATGTGTGTGCGTGTTTGTGTGTGTGGGTGTGTGTCTGTGTGTCTGTGTGTCTGTCTATGTGTGTGTGTGTGCGCCTTGCTTTGATTGCTTTTGATCAACAGCATAAGACATCAGACTGATCAGACAGAGGACACTGGGAGGACACCAGTGTTAGAAAATGTAGCTTGCCACTCCTTAACGAGTGTCCGACTCCAAACTATACTACGGCAACACTATAGGGTTACAGGGGGTCTTACCTAAGGCATGGGAGCCGGTGAGGAGCAGCGACAGCAGCAGGGTCCCCACAGGCAGGAGGGCCGGCAGGGAAACCGAGGAGGTACTGCTGGCGGCCATCTTGGCTCCAGTGGGGTGTCAGAGGACTGGGCTAACCTTTGACCTGAGACCAGAGAGCCGAGGCCCCTACTGGGCAGGGAGTGGGGTCTTTGCACAGGCTCGGGTACTCTGAGAAAGGAGAAAGAGAGGGAGAAGAAAGGTTAATATCCAGCTTTTTATTTACATTAAGTAATTTAGCGGATGCTGTTATACAAAGCGACTGAATAGTTAGGCGGAGAACAATCAAAGCATTTAATCAAAATTGGAGCAGCTACAAAAATGTGTACAAAAAAGTGCTGCCTGACCAAGTTTCTGTCAAGCACATTTTTTTCCCTCACAAATGCTACACGGGTTCACAATCAACCGGCAGCATTCAATATGTCTGATTTACCAAAACCCTGTAAAACGTTTTTGGTCAATCACTTTGAAAAAGGGCTTAAAAACCTTTAATGTTGTGTTTGTGTTGTGTTGAATATGTGACAGTCGAGTTGAGGGGCCTCAGCATGGGGGCCCCCAGCTCGGACATGCTGATCACACCTTCCTGCAATTCCACAAGGGACAAAGGAAACAACCTGCGTTGGCATAGGACTAATTGAAGCCCCTCCCCCCAGCCGCCACCTTCTTGTTCTTCTTTAACTGCTAATTAGTAGGGCGGCCGCCATCTTCCCCTTGTCTTTGTGTCTTTCGTTTCTAATCACCCGATCACCTCGTTATTTGCTTATCTCAGTGCCTGGTAATTACCCAGGCGGTAATCCAGAAATCATCTCTTCATTTTCGTCAAACTGCCATTAATCCCACAAAACACACATTTCCTCTGGTATGAGGGGGGAGTCGAGGGAACCCTGCAACACACACACACACACACACACACACACACCTAGTACTGAATCCACCTTATTGATATGTATTGCGCATCGCACCGCTGCCGTTGTTCACACTCTGTAATTAAATAGAGGAAATTAGAGGATGAGGACGAGGGGTGAAAGACCCCAAACACACAGCCAGCTTTACCGTGCATCTCAGCCTATGCTCAATGGTGAGTCAATGTACACCTGTCATATTATTTCTTTACGATAACCCGATTGCTAAATGCGGCTGGTGTACAGGTGTTATTCTATGTTAAATAAGAGATGCACATGTTTCCTCACAATAATCAATAATTGTTGCCAATCTTGATGCTGGCGGCTTCCCGTGATTATTAGCCTTTTAATCGTGTATTCTTATTCCATTATGTATATTGTTATGAATACAATATAATTTAAAAATGTATTATATTTGCTCTAATATTATTATAATTAACATTATTATTATAATCATTATGCTAATTCATGTTCCATGATCTCATTCTGTGATCTGAATAAATAACTGCCTTTTCATGTACATGGAATGCATATTTATCCAACCCGGTTGGTTTTCCCTTTTATCTCCTCAGTACAAACGCTGGTGTGTGAACAACAGAGAATGAAATCCAAACTCTACCTTTCTGACTCATCATTCATCCCCTGACCAGGATCACATCACATCTCGAGCCAACTCCTCCCAACTTCCCTACACCGGCAACCTGCCCAACACACTATTGTTGAGGTTATAGATGTAATTTAACACACTGCATGCGTGCGTGCGCATCTAAAAAAATATCAAGTCTCCTCTGCCGAAGTTCCCTTGAGCTACTAAGCTGCTTGAGAATGACTAAGTATAATCTCCCCAAAACACAGTTCCCTGAAACATCAATTTAGTCCTATACTATGTCTCTGTTTGTGTTCGTGTTTCCCTCTGCCTGTGGCCCTGAAGGATAGAAGGAGAGCCCAGAGCTAATCCTATTGAAACCTTGCAGCCCAGACAGCAGGCGGCAACCTGTGCCAAGACGCTGAAGCCTTTTTATAGCCGGAGGGCCAATCTATTCATCTGCCTCAGAACCAAACAAACATGAAAGAGCACTCTGTACTACACACACACACACACACGTGTGCGCGCGCATGCCGTCTTACACAACAAGACAAAAGGTGTGTTTATACGCACGGACGCGGCTTCGAATGCAAGGTTGCCACGCACGCACGCAAGACATGGATGTGCAGTTTGTGTGTACAGTATCCAAACAGGTGGACTTGTATAGACAGGCGCCGTATACACAGGAAAAACATTGCATGAACACACACATATACAAGCATACACACGCACACACACAGAAGCCTTATTTAGGTCTACAATAGCTTCCTTTGTGGCGCGCTATGACGAACAGGAGTGGGCGCCCGCCAGAGAGACTTAGCTCGTCTTTCAGCACAATAAGGGGACACGTGCACGACATACGCCTGCATGCGCACTCTTTGTGTATTTCCTATCCTGGAGGGCAGGTGATGTCACCCACGGGGGAGAGGAGGGGCAGAGAGCGACGAATACATATTGAGTCAACTCCTGACACCCTTTGTTTCAACAAGAAAGCGATACTGGAGCCCAGGCTGTCTGCTAGATGGGCCTACAGGCAGGTCTTTTAGACACAGGTAGAGGATGGCCTCGAGGCCGTTATAGGCATGGCTGTCTGACTGTTTGGGTTCATCTGTCATCAGTACCTCTCAGGTCAAACATTGTTACACTGACCTCAAAGGTGTGCCATTCGGTCTTGTGAGAGCTCCACTTGAAGCCTCTGACAATGCAAATCTGTGTTTTGTCATGTATGTATGTCAAGTATGGCATTTAGGGCCGTTTATATATTTACGTTTACATTTAGGGCATTTAACAGACGCTTAAGCAACTTACAATAAGTACATTTGTCAGAAGAAAGTGAAACAATATATCACTGTCGGTACAGTAAGGATGTCACTAGAACAAGTTTCAAGCACTCCCAATTGCTAAGTTAACCCATTGCTAGTATACAACAGAGATAGCTAGGGTAAGATGCTATGTGCTAAGTGCTACGATGCTAAGTGCTAAGATACTAAGTGTAAGCGCCAGGACATACGACCATACAAGAAGGAGGCTATGCAGAGTCCAGGTGAACTCAGAACAAGTAAGTCTTGAGTCCATATTTAATAAGCACGAAAACAAGTCATAGGACTAATCTTATTCCAAATGCGAACCACTGTCACTTATTTTTGTGCCTGTTTTCTAATACCAGGTTAAATTTGGGCTGGATTTAAAAGGGATTTGCCGACGTCAGCAAACTCTCTAACCAATCGGTTCATAGATTTCCAAACGATGAACCAACCAATCAGATGCAACAAAACCTTTTCGCTTCCACGTATAAATAATCACATTCATACCACTCCATCTTACATGCAGCACAGACGGTTGACAAATAGTATTAACGAAACCAGAGGCTTTAAACCATAACATGCAAGATCTAATTATCTTCAGTAGGGTTAACAAAAAAAGAAGAAAAAATAACCAAACTAAAAAAAAGCACCTTTATAGATTGAATGACAGATTTTATGAAACAGGCAGACAGACAGAAATCATCTGTCCTGAAGGGAAGTGACCTCTGAAGCCACCAGGGAAGTCCTGCCCTGCATTGATCCTAGCTGTCAGCGGAGAGCGTGGCTGTAATCACAGCAACGCATGTGGTCCGAGAGATGCAACTCCACTACCCCACCCTGCCTCAACATTATCACCTCCATGAAAAAAAGAAAAAACAACAACACGTGACGCCACATCCCGCAATCCCTCGCTAAAAGCCAGCAACGCCTTCATCTCCCGAGACCAGCTCGGAAATGGGCTCCAAATTCAGATAAAAAGGGTACTTTGGTTGTTGTTTCCAGCTATGCTAGCAAGAGAGGCTAATCGATCTCTAAAAACATACCCCGCCCAAACTGGTGTTCACATTAGTAGGATGGAAAAGGAAACCATAGTAATAAAAGTGGTATTTTGAAGCGTTTTTTTCCCCTCTGTGTTTAGTAGAACCTCAATACAAGGATCACTATTTGCTTTAAAAGGGGACATTGTAGTGTGGTGTAAGAAAGCTAGAAATCGAAGACTAATGATAGTCGTTGCCACACCACACTACTTACTGAAACATGCAAGTATTAACGATCAATGTCTTGCAGTAATAAACTGCAGGATGGGAGAGGCCATTTTAAACCACACATAGTTACATGACTCATAATTCCCTCGCTAATTTTGATTTGTAGCCTAGCTGACTGCTGTGAGATCAGCTTTTATTTGAATTTGAAACAATGTCCTGCTAATTGTTTTACTGTTATTCATACATCTCAGCCAGAGCTCTGGTTTGTGCCATTACATCAATCAACATAGGGTTTATTTAACAAAATCCAAATCATTGAGCGATTGAGAGAAACAATGAATAACAAACTGGTATGTATGATCATGTTCCTATTCCTCTTGATTACTGTTGTGTTTCTGGGTTTAGACAGCTGTTTCTCAAGGGTTGGACTAGAGGTCCTGGAATTCATGTATGCTGTGTGAAACCAGGGTCGCCCAGGTTTCACACAGCATACATGAATGTGAGGACATCAACGGGGATTGTTGGTGTGTATGATGTGTGTGTGCATGTGCACGTGTGCGTGGGAGGACCAGCTTCAGGAGCAAGTCGTCACCTGTGTGCTGTTTGTTTTCTCCAGCAACCAAATTTGTGTTGGAAATCTACCTCTTAGGTGTTCCCTCTACAGATGATTACAAAACACCAGAGAATTACGTGTGTGTGTGTGTGTGTGTGTGTGTGTGCGCGTGTGTGTGCACGTGTTTTGTTATTCATTCAGGCAATACCACCACAAAATTAAAAACAGGGAGTAAGGCGAGTGGGGGTTGTTTACGAATGAGATAACCAATAAATCGTAATCTGGGCCAGATTCCGATATATTTCACGGTGCGTGGATGCTTATCCCACATGGCTCCCATCCCATACAGTACCAGACCTTTCCAGGTTTCTGGGGGGGAAAAATCCTGCTATGCTTCTGCTCTCAGCGAGAACTGAGCTGGACAATTTTGTATCCATTAGTGGTTAAAGCTTTTTGGATCACGCTGGTCTTTTGACCAGAGGAAAGGAATTCTTTTTTTGAGTTTTTTGGGAGGTTTCTTGTTTTGAGTTTCTGATCGAAGATCCCCCTCTGATAGTGTTGAGGCGATGCCTAGTTGCCTGTTGTGGGGAATATAGTGGAATATATGTGTGCGTGTGGAAGTGTGTTAAACACATGGCGCTAGTTATTCAACACCACGCCGAATTCATTTAACTGTTTAATTCCCAGGATTTGTTTGACTGTTCGTGTCAACCCTGTGCATCAAACATTTCATGCTTTAGTTCCACTTGAGTGATTCACAGCATGTTCCTGGTTAGTGGTGTTTGGAGTTTTAAATATTATTTAAGACTCACTGCAACCTCTAACGCAGTGTTTTCAACCTGGTACGTGAGGGTACTGCAGGTGGTACGTTGGATTTTATTCTTGAAATAATAGAAAAAGTAATAGATAATTGAAAATAAATATATTATAAACATTGTTCAGTAAATAAAGTATTACGGCTTATTAATTAAAAAATTGTGACGCTTTGTGCATTCCATCATATGTTTGCATGTCCATGTAATGTTTTCCATTCATGTTTTGTGTTAATTTGTGTTTAAATAAACACACTGTTAAATAAACACAAGCAGCATGTGTATTTATCTATTTTTCACCGATTGCATATGAGGTGGTCCACGAAAGGTTTTGATGACAAAATGGTACACCGAATGTCAAAGGTTGGGAGCTACTGCTCTAAGGTATGAGGTGCCATCATAAGATGCTATGGTAGGATGCTCAAATAGGAAGCAATGTAAGTGCTATGCTATGTAACATGCTAAGGTAAGGTGCCACGGTAAAAATGTCTCGTCATTCTTGATGATAAGGAAAGGAAAGTAAGTGACTGTCGAGGAGAAATTCTGCTGCCCACATTATGAGACCAAACCAAGTAGTTCCTCCACAACCTTGATGACACACAGCTTTCAATGGAGACTGCTTTGCAATCCTTTATAGCACGTGTCAAACACAAGGCCCAGGAGCCAAATCAGGCCCTCGGACAAATTCTATCCAGCCCACGCAATCATTTGTGTTTAATTCATTTTGGGCCGCATCTTTAACTCTCGCCATGTGCAGCACTACAACTCCCAGCAAGCATTGCAAACGTGTTCCTATACATGGGTGTTGTGTGCAGAATTGCCGCACCCCGACTCCCACACGAAAGTGTACGTTATAGCCAAGGATTCATACTAACCCTATTTTTGGATGTGGCCCCTGCATAGACTGATTTTGACACCCCTGCTTTATAGCATCGATAACATTCTTATGATCATCAAGTTTGAATATTTAATTAAAAATGCTTTTTTTGCTTTTGAAATCAGAATTTTTTTCAATTATTTCTGAGGGTGCAGGGCCCCAATGAAATTGTTTTTCTCATACCAACTACTGTCTGCTTGGAATTTCCCAGCCGTTTGGAGAAACCAAGGACACATAAATGTAAGTTAATTTATTGTGGCTGCTTTCTGTGTGGTTTGTTTTGTGGCTGTATTTCTCTATGTTTAACTGGGTCTTGCATGCAGAGGGTGTTTGTAATGCAAGGTAAACCCGGGTTGCCCAGGCTCTGACTCTACAGTCGACAGCAGCCAATAATGTCGTATCCCAGCAAACCAAATTCCTTAAATCGATTGATTTCAGGTGTAATGACCAAGCTCTGCCTCTCATTCTGTGTGTGTGTGCCGATGTGTGCATGAGTGTGTACGTGTACAGAATCTACAATTACATCCAAATCCTTCATCTCCGTTTCCTTCCTTCCCTACTAAAGCCGCGCGCACACACACACACACACACACACACACACACACACATACACATACACATACACACACACACACACACACACACACACACACACACACACACACACACACACACCCTCATCCTCTCTTGCCCTCTATCTCATGCATACTTAACTCTGCTTGCATTGTAGATGTTGGCCTGGAAATCGCATGCATTTGCATGGATCTGCAGGACTATTATGTAAATGTGTGTGTGTGTGTGTGCGCGTGTGTGGGTGTACGTGTGTGTGTCTACCTTTCCACCTTCCTGTCTAACCCTTTTCTTCTTGCAAAGCTGTTCTTCCATCTCTCAAGAGAGATTATCCAATGAAGAAACCTTAGGTGCCCCTCCCTTAGCATGTGTGCAATAAACTGTGTATGTAAATATCTAATAAGACAACATAAAAATGACATTGCAGTCTTATGGCCAAGATTACCACTGTTCTACATGCATTGGAGATCCATGTCCTTAGAAACTTGAAGGGTAATCAACAATCCCCGGATCAACTAATACTCTGAAACGACAGCTTCCTGACACCCCAGGGATATGTAAATATTGGATGATGTACAATTGTGTATGGGAAGGCTAAAGAACTGTAAGTGGAAAACTAACTGACTTTCTTGCTGTGTTTCCGATACTCTCACAAAACCTGAGGTGACAGCGGCATCATCCTGTTGAATGTGTGCCACAGCCTTGATGGGAGTACTATTCACCGTTTAGCAGACACTTTCATCCAGAGCCACTTGATTTGTGAATTCAGACACGTCACACACACGTTGGCGTTCGAACAAAGCAGTTTTTCAGCTGGGAGTCGAACGCAACGGCCACCCTCGTCGCAACGCTATCCTACTCTTTTACCCAGCCTAACCCTCAGCGAAGTGCCCTCTGTCTCCTACACATGTTTACCATTAAGGCGAAAGAGAAAAACCCAAACTCCTTTGCAATTTTTTTTTACGGTCTCTGTGAAGGCCATTTTTACGTGGGTAGGGGGGCTCCAGCCCTCCGTGACCTCATTAAGAGATTGCCAAACCCCCTGCCCTGGCAACCCCCGCAGTGGGAGGCGCTTTCCCATGCCCCTCGGCCGTACCCTATACTCCCCCACCCCTGGCCCCCCCCTAAGAAGAGGAAAACCTGAGGAGGGTGGGCGATGGAGAGATGAACAGCGGTTTTGCAGCTCTTGGGAGGGTTTCGGTAAACCTACTACCCCCTCACCACCACCACCACCCAGGGAGACCAGTAACCTTTCCATGGGATCTCAAAAACATCTCGTTTTTACGTGTGTGTGTGTGTGTGTGTGTGTGTGTGTGTGTGTGTGTCTTTAGAAGAAACAAGGATAAAAGCGAAAGGGCTGTGAGCTCGCTGCTTTAACGTCTTAAGTCCAAAAGCGCGGGGCTTTAGTGTTTTTACCTCCGGCACTGACCCCCTCCCAAACCTGGCTCAGCAGGAAATGACCTTCGCCTGAACATTATGAAGCTGTGCTTTCCAGCCAATAAACACGCAGCGCCCTGTGGCTTTCCTCTAAAACCCTCCCCCGTTAAAGGTTGGTCGGTGGTGGTTCTGTGTGGGTGTGTAGGTATGTGCACAGATGTGTGGGATGTCTGTGTGGGATGATGATGATGATGATGATGATGATGATGATGATGATGATGATGATGATGTAATGGGCAGCCATTTTGTTTCATGTGAGAAGTGATTTTGTGTCTGGTGTCCGACAAGGCTGCGCGGTGTGGCACTGCATGTTGGCATGGAAACACAGACACACACACACACTCTCTCTCTCTCAAACACACTCTCACAAACATATGCGCAGACACACACTGACCAGACAAAAATGCTTACGCATGCACACACACACACACGCACACACATACACACAGTAATATCGTCTGGCAACAATCGTCAAGGTCACAGGTTACAGATCTCCCCCCTCCATCTCCCCCCCACCACTGCAGCCATTACCTGAGCCAGACAGGGCCAGGGATAGTGCAGGAGGAACATAGCCATTAATTATCGGATAGACACTGGGAGGTGGTTTGTGTGTGTGTGTGTGTGTGTGTGTGTGTGTGTGTGTGTGTGTGTGTGTGTGTGTGTGTGTGTGTGTGTGTGTGTGTGTGTGTGTGTGTGTGTGTCTAGTAGTGGAATGACGACACCCGTTGGGCCCGGACCAAAAGATGAGGACAATGATCACAGTGTCAATGATGGCCTGCTGCTCCAATGGCCAGGAGGGGGGGGGGGGGGGGAGCGGGAGCGGGAGAGAGAGAGAGAGAGAAATAGAGGGAGACAAAGATGGAGAGGGGACAGGAGGGAGTGAGACAGGGATATCGAGAGATATAGAGGGAGACAAAGAGAGAGGGGAAAGGGGAGAGACAAGAAGGGAGGGGATAGGGAGAGAGAGGGTGATAGATGGATAGAGAGATATAGCGAGAGACGGACAGTGAGAGAAGAAGAGAGGGGGGAGAGAGAACATGTTGAAGTGTGGTTGGACTGGAGAAGGGAGTACAGCGTGTACATGCTTCAGATGGACTCGGGGAATGGAATGTGATTATTCTGAGTGAGGAGAGACGAGAGAGGAAGAAACATGAGGATGAGGAAGAGGACATTAAAAACTGCTCTCCACACCTCCTCATGGGGTAATGGAGAACAGGAGAACTGCGGGAAAGCTTATGAAGAGCTCCCTTGCAATCTGTTCCTGAGCAAATAATTTGCTGTGAAGGCATATCGCCATTAATGTCGGACGGATTAATTAGAAATGGCCTGTTTTTCATTTTCAGAAGGCACCCGATGGTCTGTTTTAAGAAACCAAAAATCCACCATTCCATCCCTGAAGATAATCCAATAAAAATCTAAGTTAAAATAAAATCAGAAACTAATCTTTAACTCTTGCCGTCTCAGTATCTGCACCTGCCCCCCTCGCTCCGGAAAATAGGAAAGAAGTCAACTGGTCCACTTTCACTACGTCTGACACCTTGGCTCACCACCACTACCAACACACACACACAGTAGATATAGATACACATGGCAGTCGTGTATTATAACATAGAATCCGTCAACAAAAGTAATATGACTATAGAAAAAAGGGCAGGATAGTGTAGTCATGGATAGGGCTGTTTGACTCACAGCTAGAAAGGTAGTGGGTTCGATCCCCAGTGACTTCCTGCCCCGAATGAACTGCATCTGAATTCACTGACTCAAAAGTACAAAAACAAAAACGATGACTTTTTTGGAATTTGAATAAAACTAAAACAGGAAATGTCGACCCCTCCCCTACCCACACACACAGCACACACATCTCTGTGGATAAAACTAAAGGGGTCAGAGCAGGGAAAGTTATGTGCTCTCTAGTTGGAGAGGTCGAAGGTTATGTGTGTTGACCCCTGATTGGTCGCTGGTAGGCCGAAGGGGGGGGGGGGGGGGGGGGGGGGGGGGGTTGAAATCCACTGAATGTATTCCGTCTTCATGGGCAACTGAAACAATGAACTAGTGTTGTAGACCATCCCTCACCACTTTCCCTCTCTTCCCCTTCTCTCACTCTCTCTTCCTCCTCTTCTTATCTCTCCTTCCCTCTCGCTCCCTCTTTCTTTTTCTGTACCCTCCATTCTTCCTGATTGGCTGGTCAGAAATGTGTGTGTGTGTGTGCGTGCGTGAGACAGAGGTCTTCTTTCAGTGCAAGGCGTGCACGTGGGCAGAAGCCATCAGCAGACGGCGTGCCCACTCTCCGTTTCAGCGGCCAGAGACAGAGGCACAC
Source organism: Merluccius polli (assembly GCA_030340625.1). Classification (NCBI taxonomy): domain Eukaryota; kingdom Metazoa; phylum Chordata; class Actinopteri; order Gadiformes; family Merlucciidae; genus Merluccius; species Merluccius polli. The sequence goes on along the minus strand of JAOPHQ010001822.1, from coordinate 19,488 downwards.
TAATGTGAACGTGCAAATGTGTGCACGTTGACCATATGCATTATTCACACATGCATAACTGCATACACAGGCATAATTGTGAATACACACACACACTTTAGTCTGACCAAATAGACACAAACCAGCTGTTGGCTGAGGGAGTATAGGGAAGAGAGAGAGGGAGATAGAAGGGGGGTGGGGTCAGAGATGAAAGGTCAGACAGCTGGTAAACCTCTTAAAATCCTCTTCTTTCATTTTACACCACACAGCATTCCTCCACAACAGGCGGCCCACTGCACATCTATCCTTGCCTTATTGGTGTGTGTGTGTGTGTGTTCAAAAACGTACATTGGAAGGATGAAAATAATGATTTAGGATCTTCAGCAGTGTGCTAGACAAAAGGCTATTTTGCTTTCTCTCTAGCTACTGAACACAAGCAAACAAAAACACCCATTATCCCCAATATCTCTTCTCCCTTTCCCCTGCCGATTTCTCCTCCATCTCCCACCCCCCACTCTCTTCTCTCGAGCCAAACCTCTTTGCATGCCTGCCTGCTGTAGCCGAGGTCCCACCATACAAGGAGAGACACATAGACCGTGAGAGAGAGACCAAGAGAGAGAGACACTGGGGGAGAGCAAGATATAATGAAAGAGAGCTACAGGGGTGGTGGAGAGGGGAGAGAAAATCTATATTTTTGTCAGTCTTTGCTTTCGAAACTGAACTAACTCTAACTTGACATGTATATCCAGCCAACTGAGCAACCCACACACACACACAATTCAGTGGGCCAGATTAAAAATGAGAACGAACATTGAGTAAGAAAAAAGAGAGAGTAACAACGTAACATGAGGAAGAAGGTTGAGGAAAAGGAGACAGAAAATGAGAGAAAAAAGGAAAAACATGTACACGCATAATCCCATGGGACGCATGAAGAGAGAGGGGTGGAAACAAGACGGTGGGAGAATAACCACAAGAAGGCCAATCATATTGATCAGTGTGTCTGATAGGACAACGGGAGTCCGCAGGGGTCAGTGTGTGAGAGTAGAAACTGAAGCCAGGTCCATGGAGCATGGGCATGTGGTTGAGAGAAATGTGACTGCATAATATCAACCAATTACTTCCATCTATCATATCATCTTTACTATTTAGTCATTTAGCAGACGCTTTTATTTACTTCTATTATTATCACTTCTGTCTTTTACTATTTACTATGAAGTCATTTAATTAGCACACACTTTTAGCCAAAGCAACTGATTTTAAGATGTCATTAAGGAGCAGGTGGGGGTTAGGGCGTCTTGCTCAGGGATGCCTACAAGTAGGCTCCGGACATTGGGGTTCGAACCCAGAACCTTTTGACAGGAACTCATACACCTCATCTACAGCTGCCGTCATTTTTCTTTGAAAAATGATTTGATAAAATAAAAAAGGCAAATCTTGAAGATATCACCGTTACTAGTGTTTTTATGGAAGAAGTGTTTTTTGTCATGGTTTATTTTAAACTGTAGGTTTTAGGTTTTCAGCCGGAGAGAACTTGAGCCTAATTGGTCTCATGCGACCGTTGTTATGGCAACAGGACTTCTACACTGCAAAAAATATACATAATTTCCATTTTTATTTTAAAAACACTTTTGGTAATTTGTAGGGTTTCTTTGCGTTGTTACTGGCCGTCTTGGTCACCAGAACCGGAAACAGAAAAGAGAATTAAATAAAAGAGTGAGAGAAACTCTTTCTCCCTGGCTCGGTACACACACACACACACACACACACACACACACACACACACACACACACACACACACACACACACACACACACACACACACACACACACACAGTTAGTTAATTTAGAGTGCTTTTATTTTCATACTCAAATTTTGGCCAATGCCTTCAGAACATTTGTTTGTGTGCCCGCCTTAGAATCCGAAGTCCACCAATCACAACTCGGTTAGAGTGGAGTCACGACTCCAAGGGGAGAAGAGAAAGGAGATGGGAGCAAATGACGTAATAGCGGTAGAGTTACAAAGTGGACGGACATAAAACACAGATAAGTGCTGTGTAACAGGAGAGAGAGAGAGAGAGAGAGAGAGAGAGAGAGACAGAGACAGAGACAGAGAGAGGAAAGATGAAAAGGGGGGGGGGGGGGGGGTCTTGATTATCACTATTGTATGATAATGATCTTCTAAATGTGTGTGTGAGTGTATGTGTGTCTCTATGTGTGTGCATATGTATGCATGTGACTGACCTGTGCGCTCTACCTCAAGCTGTTCAGCTGTCGTCCGGCTCGCTCAGCAAGGAGCAGGCAGATCCATATGGTCTTCCCACCCCCTCCTCCTCCTGGGACATTGTGTGTGTGTTAGTACATCCGTGTGTGTGTGTGTGTTTTAGCACTACTGTGTGTGTGTTAGTACATCCTTGTGTGTGTGTGTGTGTGTTTCGCACTACTGTGTGCGTGTGTATGTGTGTGTGCGTTTTTAGCACTACCATATGTGGGTGCGTGTGCCTTGCCATGCGACTTTGTTAAGAGAAATGTGGTAGCGTGTATTCCGCCAACATAGTTCTGACCCTGATTGAGTAGTCAGAGTGTTTGTGTGTGTGTGTGTGTGTGTGTGTGTGTGTGTGTATGTGTGTGTGTGTGTGTGTGTGTGTGTGTGTGTGTGTGTGTGTGTGTGTGTGTGTTAGGGCTGTGCCGATTTTTGAGTAATCGTCTGACCGGAGGTGATGGTCATCGCAAATAACCGCCACAACTACCATCAACCCAACAAAAATTTCTGCTTCACACTCCTCCTGCACTCACCGTTCCCAAGCTCCAAAGAGGAGTTCTTGGGTAGTACAAGTTGGCTTGTTGATTATCTACATAGCTAGGGAAAAGCCTACTTGTTGCCTTATTTTTACCTGCTTGCTTTACCTGATCTACGTGGAAAAGCAAATTCATAGTGCGTATCTTCCCTTGCCTGAATCGGAGCCAACAGAGACCACTGCTGCAGAATCACGTTTTGATCAACTGATCCTTTTTATTTAGCCAGCGGCTTTCGGATCCCTACTCATCGGCCCGAGTCCGACTCTGTTCCGGCACAGCTTCAACATAGTGTGGCTGAAAAGTTTCCAAAAGACACACGACTTCAATAGTATGAGAGTACACCTACTTCACTAATTATCACAGGACATTTGATCAAAACTACTATGATACTACTATGATCGGCACACTCCTCGTGTGTGTGCCTCTGAATGAATGTGTACGTGTATGTGTGTACAATGGGGGAAAAAGAGCACCCAAATCTTCACCTTGGCACTAAGCCTCCTACTTGGGCAGAGAAAGATTCTCCATATATCTCGTAGGAGAAAAGAGAACAGGGGGGCGAAAGAGAGGGAGGTGGGAGGAGAGAGAGAGAGAGAGAGAGAGAGAGAGAGAGAGAGAGAGAGAGAGAGAGAGAGAGGAGAACGCACAAACATACGTGTGCATGAGAACCGTGACGCTGGGCCAAAACACTGAAGACATGGCTGCCAAACTGTGGTGCTGTGTAACTTTACAGCCGTCTGTCTATTCTGAGTCTCCGGGCGAGAGGGGACTGTGGCCCTTGAGAGAGAGTGAGAGCCAGAGACAAAGACACACAGCAGGGGGGAAGAGAGAGGGGGATAGGGGAAGACAGACAGGGGGTAACAGAAAGAGAAAGAAAGAGAGAGAGGGGGGGGTAGAGAGAAAAAGGGGAAGAGCAGAGAAACATAGTGAAAGGAGAGCAGGGAAAAAAGAGAAAGTATGATAGAGAGAGGCATGGAGAGACACAGCACGACAGATGGAGAGAGAAACAGAGACATAGAGAGAGACATTTTTGAGACATAGAGAGAGACATTTTTGAGACAGAGATTTTTCTGAATCACTTTGCAAAGCACCTTCAGTAGCCATCTGTGACCATTCAAGCATGACTGGTGGACCGATACCCCACAAGCCTACACACACGCACGCACGCACACACACACACACACACACACACACACACACACACACACACACACACACACACACACACACACACACACACACACACACACACACACACACACACACACACACACACACACACACACACAAGCTCTCTGTGATGGAAACATCTAAAAACCCTCCAATTGTTTCTGTGTCACCGCTGTTTCATGTCAACCTTTTTTTTTTTTTTTTTTACTAATCATTACTAATCTTTTTTTTTTTTTACTAATCATTTAGACATTCCTCTCCAGTCTCATTTAGAAAGGAACATGCACTGTGTTGCTCAAGGACATTTTAATAGGCCACTTTACTTAAGACTTTAGTCTTATGACTCAATGATATGTCACTGTACCAATCTAACGACAGACCTGGAGAGACAGTGACAGAGAGAGACAGAGACAGAGACAAAGACAGAGAGAGAGACTAGTCTATTTCTTTTTAGAAATGCTCAATGTTGACATCGAACATTTGTTTCCTTGGAATTACAACCCAGGAAATTAACTAAAAGTTCACAAGTCCACGTAAAACCACATACTTTTACAAAATATAAAGTGGGTAACCGCCTCGATGCAAGGTGCTAAAATACAATCCTCCTAATTTCTTACATTTTTCTCTTTAATTTTTTAAAACCTTGAAAAAAAAAGAAAAGTGTATGGGTGTGTGTGTGTGTGTGTCCCGTGTGATTGGTATAATCACCTGGGCATTGCAGCGTGCAGTTTACTGCAGTCATTTAGAAAGGAACATGCACTGCGTTGCTCAAGGACATTTTAATAGGCCACTTTACGTAAGACTTTAGTCTTATGACTCAATGATATGTCACTGTACCAATCTAACGACAGACCTGGAGAGACAGTGACAGAGAGCGATAGAGACAGAGAGAGACAGAGACAAAAACAGAGAGAGAGACTAGTCTATTTCTTTTTAGAAACGCTCAATGTTGACATCGAACATTTGTTTCCTTGGAATTACAACCCAGGAAATTAACTCCAAGTTCACAAGTCCACATAAAACCACATACTCTCACAAAATATAAAGTGGGTTACCGCCTCGATGCAAGGTGCTACAATACAATCCTCCTAATTGCTTACATTTTTCTCTTAAATGTTTTAAAACCTTGAAAAAAAAGAAGTGTATGTGTGTGTGTGTGTCCCATGTGATTGGTATAATCACCTGGGCATTGCAGCGTGCAGTTTACTGCAGTCAACTCATGAAAGAATATGAACAGGCTCCTCCACTTACATATACACGTGTGTGCCTGCGTGAGAAAGAGATGGGTGGAGAAAGAGAGAGAGAGAAGAGTAGGTAGGAGAAAAAAGGCGAGAGAAATAAAACAATGGGAACGAAAGGAACCAAGAGAAGAGGAGAGAAAGGGAGGGAAGAGAGTAACAGAGGAAAAGGAAATAAGCCATGGGAAGATACCAGGCTAGATAAAGAGGAGGAGAAAAGAGGAGAGGAAGAAAGGAGGGGAGTTTTGTGTCGTGATGGAGTGCATCAGGCTGCTGTCCCTCAGCGCTGTGGTAACCAGAGCCCCCCCCCACCGCAGATAACACTGGGCTCATTGTGCCCCCTGACCCCCTCTACCACACACACACACACACACACACAAATACACACACACACACACACAGTATGTCGTTTCTCTAGTAAAATTCACAACCGAAACCGTCTGTCGTCTTTCTTCCTCTTCATTATTTCGTTCCTTCTCCTCCCGCATCCCTTCCATTCCTTTATGACTCGTTTACACTCCTCTCACTCCCTATCTATCTCACTTTCCCATCTCTCTCTCTCTTGCTCCCCCCCAATTCCTTCTCCTCCCTCCCTTCATTCCACAAGCTTCATTTTATTTTCCTTCACTTGTCAACTTCTCATCTCTCCATCCTCCCTGTTTTTTCTCATCTTCTCCTCCTTCACTATTTACTCTTCCTCCACAGCTTCTATCGCTTCTAACGGTCTCTCATTCCTCTGTCAACCGTCAGGGAAGAGGAACACGCACACAACTACACTCACAAAATAAATTCACACTTAGTCTAAACTCAAAGGACAGCCCCCCCCCCCCCCCACACACACACACACTGATTTAGTCAACACACAAACAGACTGGGGCAGCAAGCACACATTAAACAGACAATGTAAACTGAGCCATCTGGTTCTAGTGTATGTGTGTGCGCGTGCTCATGCGTGCGTGTGTGCGTGTGTGTGGAGATCTTGTGGCCTTCCATCAGATAGGATTGGAGGTGTCCCACCTCCAATCCTACCACCACCAACACGGCGCCCCCATCCCACCCACCCCTCCTGGCTGTTGTTTGGACTGTGGGGTCCGCGGCGAGGGACCCTTATCAAATGGCACCCTGACATTTTGAGCATGATCCAAATCAATCGATCCTAATTAAATTATTGCCATGGAAATTAGGACAAGGGAGAGGGAGGAAGGGAGAAAGACAGACAGCGAGACAGACAGCAAGAAAGGCAAATAGGCAGACTGATAGATGGCTTCACCTGTTTCCTCCCCCCCCCCCCCCCCCCATGTCCCACCTTCAAGCCATCCTGCATTGCAGGAGGGAATAGCTAATGAGGATGTAGGAGACAGAGAACCTCTGAGATCCTCCCTTCATGTAATGCCAGCAGTCCTCACCACAGTGAAAAGTCCATTATCTTCAATGACCGAACCTGCCGTAACAAGCGTGTCCAATAATCTCTCCTAGTAACGAGCCGGCGTTGTCTAAATGTCTAAGAGGTACACATGCTAACAGCTGGAACACAGCCCCGGCGTCGCAGTGAAAACAAAAACGCAACCCATGAACTTGAGATCTCGTCAAATGGAGGCCTGTTTGGCTTGCTGCCGCTCTAAAGCGTCTGTCAGAGGAATTCATGTCAATCTCGCTGAATTTGACTGACGCCTCCATAGGGGGGGGGGGGGGGGATTGTGTTTGTATTACATTGGGTATACTGGCAGCGAAATAATCAATGTTGAAGACGGTCACCCACCAAGAGAATAGAGAGGTCTATGGAGAGATGTGCGTGTGTGTGTGTGGAGATAGTTAAACCTTACGGGGCAGCGATTTTATTAACCTTTCAAGAGAAAGGGGGTTAACACACATGAGGAGGGACAGAGGAGACGAGGGGCTGCATTAAGAGAGAGAGAGAGAGAGAGAGAGAGAGAGAGAGAGAGAGAGAGAGAGAAATATGCAAGTAGTGGAATGATTGGTAGAAAGAGGAAAAGAGATGATGAAGGGGGGGGGGGGGGGGGGGGATGTACCCAAAAGAGAGAAGGAAAAAGAGTGAGAGAGAGACCTAGAAAGAGAGCGTGAGAGTGTGAGGGAGAGTGATGGAGGACCAGTACTGCAGTGCAGCCAGTGGGTAGAATTAATGAGATTGTAGATATCTGCATGGCTGCACATTTTGACTGGGCTGCTTTAGATTGGTGGTGGTGGTGTGCGCGCGTGCGTGTGTGTGTGGGGGGGGGGGGGGGCAAAGATGAGAGAGAGGAGGGAGCAAAATGAGGAGGTCAGGAAGATAGAATGACACACACACACACACACACCTCATTTCCAACTCGCATTATTAACCTTGCTCCTCAAAGAGGACATTGAGAGTGTCTGACTGTGTGTCATTGTACACACACACACCCCAGCAGTGTGTGTGTGTGTGTGTGTGTGTGTGTGTGTGTGTGTGTGTGTGTGTGTGTGTCTGCTCACACAGCCAGCAGTCAATTTCCTGTAAGCCCTCTTCGATCACCATGCATTAAGCCTCATTGAAATTCACCATACTGAATGCAAACACACACACACCATGTTCACGTGAACAGCTTAGCACTTTTTTCTCTCTGAATGATAGATGACATCAAGTCTCTCAGACACAAGACAAACACATGCGTGTATTTATGTTGCGGCGTCTTCAGCCATTAGTCATAATGAATAACGTGATGTCCTTGTAATCCACATCCCTGTAATTCATGTCCCTCTTATCCAATTAAACAATATTTATTCTCCTATCTAGCCGCACACGTTCTCCAAGGACTCTCCCACGACGACACAAATCTACTTCCTCGTTCCGTATAACCGGCTGAGACCAGAAAAAGCCAACAGGTCCTACACCACGGGTGTAAGTGTGTGTGTGTGTGTGTGTGTGTGTGTGTGTGTGTGTGTGTGTGTGTGTGTGTGTGTGTGTGTGTGTGTGTGTGTATTGTTTTAAGAAACCTTCGCTCTGCATGCTGTGGAGAAGGAAATAGGGTGTAAGAGGGCACCTAAAATAAACATGAATTGTTTTATTTATATTGTAAAGTATGTGCACCATGAAATTGTCAAGACCTTGACCTTTTTCTCTCTCACACACAAACTGTGTGCGTGTGTCAGTGTATATTTAAAGCATGCAGTATTCGATCATGTATTAAATTAACTATGAAAGCTATGAAGATGAGACGAACAGACAGACAGGTATAAAGCTGTAGAATGAAAACATTTTCTCAACATTCCCGACCTGACATTAAGGCAAAGAAATAAAACAAAACACACCCATCGGGTCAGCATCTCTCTCTCTCGCTCTCTCTCTTTCTCTCCCGTCCCATTCTGCTGTTGAGGTGAGAAAATATTCACAAGAGGCTTGCTGGCCATTACATGAAAAGACAACCAGCAATTCACCTTCACCAGCGTACACTCATGTCTACTAGGAACAGTAATGGGCTGACAATTCGACACACCCATGGATGCTCACCGATACACACATGCACACAAAGTGAAAGTGTTATGAGGATGTTTACAACAACTGGTGGATGTGGATGAAGAGACGAGAGGCAATATGTATGTTAGGAGCAATACAAACCTTGACTCAGATACCAAGAAGTGTGCCTGCTCACTATCGTTTTATAAAATAAACATTGTTTTTTGTTTGGGATAAATATGTTTGTGTGTGTGTGTGTGTGTGTGTGTGTGTGTGTGTGTGTGTGTGTGTGTGTGTGTGTGTGTGTGTGTGTGTGTGTGTGTGTGCGAGACTGTTTGGACAAAAGTGTGTGTTAGTGTGTGTATTTGTTTGTTTGTACGTGATTGTGCTTGCGCGTGAATGTCTGCGATTGTGTGTCTGATTGTGTGTGCACATTCACATGTTTAGTGTGTATTGCACACGCATGTCGGTGTGCAATACATGTGTGGATCTGTGTGCCGTTTACTGTGCATGTGTGTATGCGTGCATGTGTGGGTGCGTGTGTGCCCTCTCCTCAGATTACAAACAGGAAGCTGGAGGCTCTCCTCCCAGCAGGGCTAGAGGTCCCTTTAGCAAATCAACACATTTTTAAACTCTCTCTCTCTCTCCCCCCTCCCCCTCCCTATATCCCTAGAATGCCGGGAGCTTCCCGAGGTCGCCGGTTGCCACGGTGAAGCCCGTGGCGACGGTTAGAAGAGCGGGGGGGGGGTGCTGTTAAGTTGAGTGCTAGTTTTCAAGTTCCATTCCTCCTCCTTCTCTCACAAGAGAGGGGGGGGGTGTATAGATAGAGCTAGAGAGCAAGAGGGAGAGAGAAACTGAGAAACAGAAAGAGGGTAGAGAGAGAGTGAGGGAGTAAGAGAGAGAGAGAGAGAGAGAGAGAGAGAGAGAGAGAGAGAGAGAGAGAGAGAGAGAGAGAGAGAGAGAGAGAGAGAGAAAACAACGAATGAGGGAGTTGCAGGGAATGTATGGCAGTAGCTCGGAGGCGGGCGGGCGAGAGAGAGAGAGAGAAAGAGAGACGGAGAGAGAGAGAGAGAGCGAGAGAGAGAGCACCATGACTGTGGAATGCGCAGGGGGAAAATAGAGAGGCCAGGGTGAAGAAAAACAAAAGACACAGGAAGAGAAAATCAATACTTTTACCCTGAAGACACACACACACACCAAAAGGTGCAATTATGCTAAATGTGTTTTGTTTACACTGCAGCCAGCCGTGGCGATCGCGCAGGGGGCAGTTAGTCGGTGACAGCGGTTGGCGATGGCGACGGTGGTGGGAGAGGATGTGGAGGGGGAGGAGGAGGTGCCACCTGTTCTAAATTAAAACGTTATGAATCCCAGCGATGAAAACACGCTACACACACACACACACACACAAGGCTGTACCCCGGATCTATTTCTGAGTGTGTTTGTTTTCGGTGGGGTTTTCTTTTTTTCATTGTGTCAGAAATGTGAGATTGCTCTGGAAAAACAATTCATATCCAAGTGAGGGCTTACAAGAAAAAGCTTTCTTTCTCTCTCCCCATTTGCCGTAAACCTTGAGTTGCTGTTATTCAGAGATACCAGTTAAACTGTTCTTCATATATTGCCATGAACTCCTCACTCAGCATAAACTCATTCCAGTAAATTAAGTGCAACTTCAATAACATAACAAACAACAACAATGCAGCCTATTGTGTGGATTGAGCTGAAGTTCGATGTATATTTGTGCTGAGCCCAATCCAGGACTATGGGTGTGTGTGTGTGTGTGTGTGTGTGTGTGTGTGTGTGTGTGTGTGTGTGTGTGTGTGTGTGTGTGTGTGTGTGTGTGTGTGTGTGTGTGTGTTGTGCAAAGTTGTGTGTTGTGAAGTGCTTACTGAAGAAACACTCCTTCTCTGCTTCACAATTGACCATTTGGTGAACTGGTTAACCACTGAAGGTTAATAATCTATTCTCTGTGTCCGTCCAACAGTGTCTCTATAAATGTAACTTTGCAAGTATGTCAAGTCACAAGAAAAAATGAATTTCTTTAAACCAGAATCTGGTAACATCTGTGAAACAGAAGAGTGCAATAAAAATAAAAAGGTCACCGTTTTTATGTCAAACTTATTTCAAGATAATGTCCCGAAATCCAGTATTTTTCCATGACATTTTTTTTTCAACCATGTTGCAAAAGACAGCAACACAAATAAAAGGTTATGATTTGTATTCAATTCTAATTTAAATGTAAAGAGCCAAGTCCAGTGTGTGACTGGACTTGCATTTGAAAACCAGCCAAACTGCAGCTTCCAGCGAGGTCGTAAAGGTATAGTAATTAAACCTGCCCCGTTGTTATACACCAGGTAGTCCCAGTACAGCGTTTAGCATAGAGCCAGCCAATCAATTTATTCACCCCTGCTTCACAATGGCCAACTGTGTAACACACACACACACACACACACACACACACACACACACACACACACAACTGGGAGTTTACAGAGTCATACATATGTATGAACGTTCTTTATTAACTCAAAATACAAGCAAGGCAACAAAAAACAAACATAACGGATTAAATACCGGTACATTAGGCCGTGTGTAACTGTAAAACTGTAACCACAGTAGAAGTCCATGTGGGATGGTGAATGGGCTCAAGTCTAGACGACCAAACCTCTGAAGAGAACAGAGAACCTACTTTCAGCTTGTAGCACCTCCTCCTCAATATCCTGAGTCACACACACAAACACCCACCACGTCATCACACACACACACACACACGTGTGCACACACACACGAACACCGAGTCTCCAAGTTTTCCAAGCTTCATCAAAAGTAGCGCGGTTAGAGCCTCGGTACAACAGCTGAGGTCTCGATCTAAACATCCACATGGCCACATGAGAGAAGCGGGAATTCTGCGTGGATGCCGCAGCAAAACAGTTAAGACCACCGCAGGTCTTGCAAGGCACCGCGAGCTGAACTCCAGCCAGGGTGTTGATGATGGCAAAGGTTAGTAACACAGGGAGGGAAGAAAAATCTCATTAGCCATAGCATGACAGATGTACTTATTGTAAGTCGCTTTGGACAAAAGCGTCCGCTAAATGCCCTAAATGTAAAATGTAAGCATGATATCCCAGAGCCCACGCAATTTTGAAAAGTTTTGAGCTAGGCTCCATCCAACACATATTCACCTCTTCCAAAAGTGGCAATGTCAATTAACAAAACCTAATCCAATCAATGGTCTTCTCTGAGGGGGGTGGCTTTTCCAACAGCAGGGGGTCCCAGGTCATCAAAGCACCAAATTGCTATGAAATCCAAGGTGAGGTGCGAAGGACGAGATTACAGTCGCCACCACGGGAGTGCCCACTACACTACCCAGCATGCACTGCTTTCTGATGCATTAGGTATTCCCATGTCACCCACACACACCGCTACTGCTAAACCCTTCACAACTCACTGCTCCTCCTTTTATCCCAGCTAGCAAATATCATCGTGCCTTGATGCTCTTGTTCCTCTGAAGAGGCCCAAGAGGATGCATAAACAGGCATATTTTTGTGATTAAGCTAGGCTGAGAGTAAAGAACCTCAAACATACCAACATATTAGTACAATATTATTGCACCATTTAGGAAGGTGCTACAATAAACAACAGACACAATTACAGGGGGGTTTGGGGCTTGGGTGTAGGTCCCAGAATCTGAATGATCTGGATGGCCTTTCGGTTGCACTATGCAGCACAAGCCTGTCACCTCTATCTCCAGACTAACATTATCCTACATCGCTGCCTCTGGCCCCACTTCAGCCCATTGCGGAGGTCAACTAAAGACAGACACCGAAGGTGGTGGAGGGGCAGGGCATTAGAATAGAATACATTAGGCCTGAAATGAGGAGTGGGGTGTGTTGGGGGGGGGGGGGGGGGGGGAGCTTTGTCATTGAGTCGAGTAATCGTTTTTTCATTGTTTCGACCCCCTAATGACCAGGCGAGGGGAAGGGGGTGGGGGGGGGGGGGGTGGGGTAATAGGGACGGAGGTTGGCCACCGGTGAAACCAGAGCGTCCCCAAAATCATTGAACATGATTTGGAAAGAGTGGTGAACTCAGAGGCACCATTTTGGACTGCAGTCTATCACTCTTGGCCCCCAGCTTTGCTTTTCTCCCGTTATCCCCCCATTTCACATTATCCACATCTCTCTATGTCTCTCCCTCTCTATGTCTCTCCCTCTCCCTCTCTGTGTCTCTCTCTCTCTCTCTCTCTCTCTCTATGTCTCTCTCTCTCTCTCCCCATCTCTCTCCCTCTCCCTCTCCCTCTCAGACCTGTGGCTCTGCCTCACCTTCACTCCTTCGCCACATTACCTTCCTAACCGATGTAATGCCTTTTGCTGTCCCTGTTCTCGCTTTCTTTTACACAATGCACAAAGGCCAAATAAATGTCCCCCCCCCCCCCCCCCATCACTATCTACCCCTCTCTCTGTCCCCCCCCCCCCCTCCCCCTCCCACTAGGTCAAGTGCATGGGGGGGGGGGGGGGGGGGGGGGGGCCTCCATCACCCAGTGACCTGCGAGCCAGATTACGTCAAGTGAGATCATGGCTCATGGCTCTGGGGGGTATAAATACACCCTGCGTTCGGACGTTACTCATGACCTCACAGAGTACAAATTGGCACTCTGGCAGGGGTCACTTTCAAGCTCTTCAGCTTCTTGTAAATGACGACTGTGGGCACTTAGGAGGATCCAATCTAGCCCTCAGATCTGATCTACATGATCCAACACAACAATACGTGTGTGCGTGTTGCTAAAAATTGACTGTGTCCAGGGGGGCTCAAAGCTCAAAGTCACCTTGGTTCCGTGTCACTGGATTGGCTACCATCGTTACAGGAGCTGGCTTGTGATTGGACGAACAGGGAATTCGGTAGACGAGTGGTGAAAAGTCACCTCTGGAGCAGGAGGTGAGAGTGTTGTTGGGGGGGCATTAAAGGTGGAGGAGGCATTTTGAGGGGCTGTGTGATATGCTAGACTCCGGGTGGGCCTGATAGATGATAGCTCCCTTCAGATTGTACCTCTACTCTGTGACCTTTTTTATAGCTGAATACCGCGCAGTTCAAGAGCTCCTGCTGCAGGACAATGGACGCGTAGCCATGCAACCACACACACATATCTGTGCATGTCCGGCTGTAACAAACGGTCCATTAATGCATCATTTTCCCACAAGCATATACACAATAGCACAATGCAGTCATGCCACACAATGTGTAACATACACCTTGTGAGTAAGTTTAAACACACTGTGTGACTAAAATAAATTGTTTCATAGTCAATGGATACTCAAAAAACTAATACAACACAAATCGGGTTTGCTACTGCTAAGCTAGACATGCATGTAGTGCGCACACACACACACACACACACACACACACACACACACACACACACACACACACACACACACACACACACACACACACACACACACACACACACACACACACACACACACGCGCGCGCGAGGACAGAACCAGGTCTGGGGTAATTAGAGAGACAAGGACACTTATCTGCTTACAGGGCTGTGTTCCTGCGCCGGCTCTCTCACCATTACAGTTGAAAGCATCAAGCGGAGTCTCCAATTACAATCACAACAGAAAAATTAACGGCCCTTCAGCAGCTAATAGCCACTGTGAAAACCCCTCTGTATAAACACAACTGAACTCTGGGAACAACAGTGAAAGCCCATTTCCTGTGCTTCATGTTCTTGCCATTTTGTTGTTTTTCCTTCTTCTCGGTGCATGACTTTAATTTAATGATATCAAAGCCATTACAGGAAGTCATTTTGTAATTGCTTTTGTCTTTGGAATCTAATTCCATTGTATTTTTCTTGCATGTCGATACACAGACTCTGACCTCGGTTATGGTGGGAACTGTGTGGTGATTGTTTATTTTTTTTCCATCGCCTGTTGGCTATCCACTGCTGGCACAAGATCTACTCAGATCTCTAACCACAGGCGTTTGAAGTCGGAAGGGTAGTATTCCAACTATTTGCAGGCAAATTGTTGCTACAAAGGGTGAACCATTGGAAAGAAAATAACCATGCTAATAATAGGCGACTTTAGGAAGAGGTCTGGGGGGGACCGGACCGGCAGTGGCACCCAGGAGTCGGCTCGATTGGGGGGGGTCTCGTTCAGAGCGTATCAACCACATTCAAGTGGTCCTTCTTTAACCAGGGCCCGGAGAGGTCAGGGCCCCCCCTAACAGTTGGCCAATAAACAGCCAGGGCTCTTTGGATTCCAGCGCATTAACAGAGAGCAAAGATTTAGGGACGATCAAAAAGAGCCCACGCTACAACACGCAAACACACAAGAAACAACACGCATACAATTACAAACACAGATATACACACAAGCCAATGATGCAGTAGAAACACAGACACACACACAAACACGCCCACACAGTCAGAGGAAGCCGTCTCAGGTTACTGAAAGCTTCTGTTTGGTCTCCTGAGACGTGTGGTGTGCAGTAAATTCCACCCGAAAATGGGACAGAGGGCGAAAAGAAGAAATACAACAACAAAAAATCAGACGTCACATTTTGTGTGAAATTCCCTCTTTGAAGTCACTGATGCACTCAGAGTGGTCGGAAATAACCCTCTTCAAAGAGGAAGATGGCAGTTGCACAGTTGGTTCTTCTTCTGTGGTTTCTCTGCATGCGGCAGGTTAATCCCTCTGCTGCTCAGGTCTGAACGGCCACAGGAAGAAAAAGGGTGAAGCCGGCCATTTTGGGGAAAACGGTTGCACTGTTCAGTATCTGAAATGACTGCCTCACCATCTGCTGTCAGGTTGGATTATTGATACTACAAAAAGTAGTATCAATACGTTTCCCTGGTATTCAAATGTACATACTACTCTATGAAGGCCATCTGTTACCTATTTCCAATAAAAAGCTATTGCTTTCATGCATTAGTTCATCATTTTATACAAATGTTGTCTTCTTAATATTCAAATATCAAATACCATGCCTGTAATTTATATTTGATTACCTCGTCACCACTGCCTCTAGCCATCCGAATTCGATATTAGCCTAAATTGTTGTTTCAAGTATCATTTCTTTCTTCAAGGTTAAAGGCGGTATGTGAATTTATCAGAGAACACATCTTGATCAATACAGATCATCATGAATATGAATGTTGGTCTTGACTTAAATCAATACTGGGGGGAAAAAATGAACTTCTCCTTTCAAGCTCTCTCTTGATAAAAGTGTCAGCTAGGCTATATAATGCAGATGTAGTAGTTTACACATGTCACAAATGTATCAGGGCTCCAGACTAACTTTTTACATTGTTTGCACTGGTGCGCCTAACTTTTTCATTTAGGTGCACCAGCACATAATTTAGGTGCACCCAAAAATGTTCACCACGCCTTTTTGCCTCCGCAATAATACATTTGTGTTTTGTCAGTTCCATACACATTGGTAGTTTCTTAACACATTATGTAAATTATTGTAAACAGGAATAAAGGTGCAGATAAGTGTTTTTTTTTATTTAAATCACTGTACAAACAAGAAATCACAATAACCTCAATTGTGATGTTTAAAGTGCTTGACAAACTCAAATAAATAAATCAAACTAAATAAATCCTCCAGAGAGGAAATCAAATAACTTAACAAAAGTGTGCACTGCCTTGAACAGACATCTTTTTTTCAAAGCGGATTTACATTTAACCCATTCTTTTTCATAAGGATGATCTGGGACTTAAATTTAAAATGTAGTAAAAGGTAGCTCTTGTTATATATATATATATATATATATATATATATATATATATATTTATATATATATATATATTAGTGGTGGGCCGTCTCGCGTTATCGCAGCGCGATAACGCGAGACTCTTATCACGCGATAAAAAAATGATCGCCGTTAATCTATTCTCAAAGTTGGGTTGGGAGCTGGGTTTATACCGGATTTCCACCAAGGAAGGTAAGCGCTGCGGAACGGCTGCGTCCTCTGCCCGGCGATTGTTTCACAGTAGACTGCGGACGCTGTAGACTCTGCTCTGCGAGCGGACGCTGTAGACTCTGCTCGTCTCTTACCAACGCGAACGGGTTTATGAGAACCCCCAGATCGTTTCACACAGATGCAGGAGGGTACCTTTTGCGTCAGTATCAGACGTCTAGGGGCGTGACAAATCGTCGGTATATTACGAGTTGGGATGAGAACGTGTTGCAGCGCAGTGGCGCCTTACTGCACGGGCTTACTTGGGCTCAGCCCGGGGCCTCGGCCAATCAGGGGCCTCTTAAAAAAAATATATTTAAAAAAAGATGATAAACGTCCGTATTCGCGGTGTCATTACTGACCCCCCCCCCCACGTCAACAATCGCGCAGACTTATTTTTAGTCATTATTTAGGTAATGACTAAAATTATGAATGCCTTCGACAGAATTCAAATGAGCCATTTTAATCTAGATTAATTCCAAGATTACAGTTAGATTAATCTAGATTAAACAAATTAATCTATGCCCAACACTAATATATATATATATATATATATATATATATATATATATATATATATACTACATACATATATACACTCACCGGCCACTTTATTAGGTACACCTGTCCAACTGCTCGTTAACGCAAATTTCTAATCAGCCAATCACATGGCAGCAACTCAATGCATTTAGGCATGTAGACATGGTCAGGACGATCTGCTGCAGTTCAAACCGAGCATCAGAATGGGGAAGAAAGGTGATTTAAGTGACTTTGAACGTGGCATGGTTGTTGGTGCCAGACGGGCTGGTCTGAGTATTTCAGAGACTGCTGATCTACTGGGATTTTCACGCACAACCATCTCTAGGGTTTACAGAGAATGGTCCGAAAAAGAGAAAATATCCAGTGAGCGGCAGTTCTGTGGGCGCAAATGCCTTGTTGATGCTAGAGGTCAGAGGAGAATGGCCAGACTGGTTCGAGCTGATAGAAAGGCAACTGTAACTCAAATAACCACTCGTTACAACAGAGGTATGCAGAAGAGCATCTCTGAACGCACAACACGTCGAACCTTGAGGCGGATGGGCTACAGCAGCAGAAGACCACACCGGGTGCCACTCCTGTCAGCTAAGAACAGGAAACTGAGGCTACAATTCGCACAGGCTCACCAAAATTGGACAATCGAAGATTGGAAAAAACGTTGCCTGGTCTGATGAGTCTCGATTTCTGTTGCGACATTCGGATGGTAGGGTCAGAATTTGGCGTCAACAACATGAAAGCATGGATCCATCCTGCCTTGTATCAACGGTTCAGGCTGGTGGTGGTGGTGTAATGGTGTGGGGGATATTTTCCTGGCACACTTTGGGCTTATTAGTACCAATTGAGCATCGTGTCAAAGCCACAGACTACCTGAGTATTGTTGCTGACCATGTCCATCCCTTTATGACCACAGTGTACCCATCTTCTGATGGCTACTTCCAGCAGGATAACGCGCCATGTCATAAAGCGCGAATCATCTCAGACTGGTTTCTTGAACATGACAATGAGTTCACTGTACTCAAATGGCCTCCACTGTCACCAGATCTCAATCCAATAGAGCACCTTTGGGATGTGGTGGAACGGGAGATTCGCATCATGGATGTGCAGCCGACAAATCTGCAGCAACTGCGTGATGCTATCATGTCAATATGGACCAAACTCTCTGAGGAATGTTTCCAGTACCTTGTTGAATCTGTGCCACGAAGGATTAAGGCAGTTCTGAAGGCAAAAGGGGGTCCAACCCGGTAGTGTTGCACCGATACCATTTTTTGGCCCCCGATACCGATACCGATACCCGGCTGTGCAGTATCGGCCGATACCGATACCATACCGATACCACGCCGGAAAAAAAAAAAAATATATATATATATATATATATATATATATATATATATATACACAAGCTTTTTTTCTTCTAATACTAAAGAACTGCATACTCACTTGGATGTAAAATCATTGCTATCATGGCTTAATTACTAGTATAATTAGATAATATAGTATAACTAGAGATAATTACTAGTATGTAGCGAGACGCGTCTCCCTCTCTCTCCTGCTTTTTCCCCTCTTCTCCTTGTTTGTGTCCGCATGGCACCCCGGGGAGCGGGGGGGGGGGGGCATGGGTGGTGATCGGGTGCGTCGCACCGGCAGGCGGACCCGCTCACTGAGTTTCCCCGCACCGGCGCGTCCGCAGGCGGAGCAACTTTTCTGTGCGCCACGCGGCTGAACCGCGCGCCCTCCGCGTCTCCGGTGCTTTTTTTTCTTGCTTTTTTTTGGTACTTTGTCGTCGTCGCTTGTCGGTCGGTCAACATGCGCGGCCGGGCGGCCGGAGTGGGCCAATAGGATAGCTGCTTGGCACGGCATGCACTGAACACGTGTGATCACACGCAGCAGTGAGTGAAGGGAGAGAAAGACGCAAAGCGCTGCGTTCCAAGTTTCATATTAGTATATGTAAATGGCATCGGCGCATTATTTGTTCGTACTCGCCGATACCGATGCCAGCATTTTAGCGCGGTATCGGGGCCCCTCCCGATACTAGTATCGGTATCGGTGCAACACTACAACCCGGTACTAGCAAGGTGTACCTAATAAAGTGGCCGGTGAGTGTATATTATAAGCAGTGTTACATTTTATTATCCTTTCTGACTCCTCCCACTGCTTCTGTTTGCCGCTGCTCTGCTGGCTGTTGCGTACGTAGAAGACTACATTACCCATAGTCCACACGGTGTGACGTCATATTGAACGTGTCGTGTGTCCAAATTCAACACTGCACTTTTCTGGGTCCTGATACATCCGCAGAGTGCGACGAACGGCCGTCTAGATAATGGACGAGATTATCGCAGATGGCGAGTCCTGCCTTATAGTTAGTTACATTGCAGA
>JAOPHQ010001821.1:27500-54014 GCA_030340625.1 Merluccius polli | reverse complement strand
TCGTCGTCGTGGCGTGCTCCTGATGCGCTCCCCATCCTCGCTTCATGTGGCGGTGCAAAAGAGTGAAGAATTTAACTATCTTTGAGGAAGAGGACTCGGCTCACATGAACCACACCTGATGACCGGCGGGGGGGGGGGTCGAAACCTCTCCTGACAATTACGTATTCCAATTATTATTGCATAATTTACACACACACAGACACAGAAACAGACACACAGAGACACAAACAGGACATATAAATGTTACAGAAAGACACATTGATATTCTGCTTGCGTATTTCGTCGACTTGATGCTGAAAAATAACAGCAAAGCGGAGGAAGGGGGGGGTGGTGGGGGGGGGGGAACGCCAACATTTTGAATGGATTATTTCCAGTCCCTGCAGCCATGAAATAAGGAGGAGTCAGGCAGAGCAGGAACAGAGTGGAATAAAAAACACAAATAAAAACTACCCACAAGCCACCAGTAAAAACACGAAGGGCACGGAAATTGGGAGGAAAGCAACGGCGGTAGGAGCAACAAAACAAAACAAACGCCGATGCAGACTTTCAAAAAAACGAAAAACCGGGACGAGGTCGGTCGTATTTTTCTAAAACAATATCGAAATTTCAGTTTGAAATGTTCACCAATCACTTGATCTCTGGGTTGCAGCAAAAAAATAACACACAAGCCGCAGCCACAGCCACAGCCAGCGCCGGGCGTAATACACCGAGAACAGTGTGTACAACGATGTGCTATCCCGTCGGCAAGACGACGCCGCCAATACCTTGACTCGCGTTAAACCCCCCCCCCCCCCCACACACCCCCACCCAAGCACCGCTAAGCTGCCTTGCTTCACTTTAAACCTCCTATACTTTAAAGGCTCAGCTTAGCATTCAACTCATTCAAAGCCCTTTTATTTTCGGTAATGTTTCATTAGTATAAATCATTCATTATACATTTTTACATTGACACACACACACACACACACACACACACACGCACACACCACAATGCATTCTGTTCATTCAGTCCCGCTTGCCACGGTGAGGCAAAGCGCACCAACACGGTATTTGCATGTTTACAGAGATAGTCATATATTTACATGTCATGTCTTTGCATGGTAGACTGCATTCATATACACAGTGTAGCACCTAACCTCTCCAACTCCACTTCCTGGTTCTCCACCAGGAGGAATACATCAGCATAAATGCATAGCGCCCACTTCGTTAACCCCAACACACACACACACACACACACACGCACACACACACACACACACCACCCCTGTATTGTCTCAGCACCGGGGGTTGTCAGTCCTTTATTTCCCCGTTATTAATTACTTCGGCTTAATACGAGAGGATTTCTCATTTTCAAGACGGTCATTAGAAACACATTACCGCACTGCTGAAATCATGTGACTTATTTACTCCACAGCAATTTCCTTGGCGTCTCGTGTCGCCGGGCTCCGGCGGCGAGCCGGCGACGCGGCGGAGAGAGGAGAGAGGGGGGAGGAAAAAAACGAAACATTGCCAGATTCTGGTGCCGTGTCGGAGATATGAAACTTGAGTTTGCTCTAAGCAGGTTGAGGGGAGAGGAATGGCTGTATTTGCCATCTCTCTCTCTCTCTCTCTCTCTCTCTCTCTGTCACACTGGCTGCCGGCTGAACGTTTCCCTGTTACCCTGTAACTTGACATTGCTGTTAAATGCCGGCACTACATGTGCCTCCCAGCCTGCTGGATTGTTCTCGACCTTTGACCCTATAGCACCCCCCCCCTCCCCGCTTCGCCACCCCCTCCCCCGCCCCCACCCCCCTCTCCATCCTTACTCCCCACATGCCCCCCAGAAGTGAAGGAAATGGGACGGCTGTTGGAGTTGGAGACCAACGGTGTCGCCGCCAAGGCCGCTTTCAAGGTCAGCGCCTACGAGACGCAATGCATCACCGTTAGGAGCGCCTCTTGGAGACGGCGACCCGACGTCTAAAATGGCCCCCGGTTTTCAAACGTTAACTTACCGAAATTGTCACGGTTTTCACCACATTCGAAATACTACTCGTATTATACTTGTTTTTCCGACGTTTTCCATGTTCTGCCGCGCTCGTTTTTACCTAACCCCATTAAAAAACACGGTCGTTGTCGCTAGGCTGAACGGGTCTGACAGAACGCGTCAGCAGGCGCGTAGCGGTTAGCCGTCACGCCGAAGAGAAAATCGGTCATTTCTCAAGTCCTCCAGAAGGCTTTACTTACGGCGTGTGCATAATTGAACGCATGAACGCACGGGTACACTTAAGGGGTTTAAAAAAATGTGGTCACCCTACTTTTATAGGTGCGCGTGTGCATGTGTGTGCACACACGTGTAAAGTATAGTGTGTGTGTAGTGTGTGTGTGTGAAGGTTTCGGCACGTACGCACTTCGGCGGCACGGGGCGCTCGTCTCTCCGCGCAACGTGGCGGTAATCCTTCGTCCGACGCCGCTGAGAGTGCGCGGCGTCGATAGAGGATGAGCCTCTTGAAGCGTGACCGGACGCCGCCGCCGCAGGCTGCCTGGCGGTGGGGCGGCGGACAAACAGGCCTACCGAAAAGGTGAAACAAAGTCCGGGTTCAGTTTGGTCGACGCACAACACAGCGACAACAAGCTACCTTTTGGACCTTTTCGGGGCCAAGGTAGCACTTAGCAATTCTGCACGCCGCGCAGCACTGGAATTGGTTTAATAATCCATTTATTCAACATCCGGGGGCCAAATATAAAAAACAAGGTTCATGCAGAAGGTCTCATGCGGGGCAGGAACTCTGGCGCCGCGCTATTTGAAAGCAATTAAATCCTAAACGCACCGTCATTACATGGCCATTAAAGTTGAACATTGTACACGGGGGTTTAGCGTATGTTGTTGTTGTTTGTGAAAGATTAGCCCTTTTTTTTTTATATTAGTAGTGGAGTTTGGCTTCGTCAAGCTCTGAACGGGCGCCGCCGCCGGTGAGACTCTTCGGATTTGCCTAAATGAGGTGTACTTGCAGGTAAGCTGGCAGAAAATGATAGCCTACTATGTTGATATGGTTTCCCGCCCTAAAAAGTTAATATGGTATCAGTACAAGTTTGACTTCCGCAGCGACTACAAAAACCAATTAAAAGGTCCGCTGAACATCATAATGGGATGTATCAAATAAACATTTAATCAGCATAGATCAGCAGAAGCTCTGTCATGTTTTGTAGAAAAAAACGGTTGCGTCTGCCCACCAGAGGGGTCGCCAATGTGCAGATTGAGCGTCGGACCTCACAAGCGTTCATGTCTTCATCATTTCAGACAAATTCTGCAAGCGTTGACGCCAAGCACTGGCGCATTGTGTCAAAAAATGACGTGACATAATGTGTCAAAAAAAACAAACGATTGGACTCAAGACCATTAAGACCACATTGCTGGGCCACTCCACGGTCATTTTTAGGGAGGCTGGCAGATGTTCAACTGCGGGCTGGATCAGAGTTTGTCTCCCCAGGGGCGCCGTTGGCCGGTTTGATGCACGCCTTAAAAACCTCCTCTTTAGTTCCGCGGCGGCGGGCGGCGGCGCGTCCCATCAGCTGAGTGGCTGCCGCCGCCGCTGAGTTTTACACATCAGGGCGCCGCTGTCACCGGTGAGCTACTCATACTATGTTAATCACTCACCTGCTCATCTGTGTGTGTGTGTGTGTGCGTGTGTGTGTGTGTGTGTGTGTGTGAGAGAGAGAGAGAGAGAGAGAGAGAGAGGGGGGGGGAGAGAGAGAGAGAGAGAGAGAGAGAGGTGGAGAGAGAGAGAGAGAGAGAGAGAGAGAGAGGGGGGGAGAGAGAGAGGAGAGGAAAGAGAGAGAGAGAGAGAGGTGGAGAGAGAGGTGGAGAGAGAGAGAGAGAGAGAGAGAGAGAGAGAGAGAGAGAGAGAGAGGGGGGGGGGGAGAGAGGGGGAGAGAGAGAGAGGGGTGAGGAGAAAGGGGCTGGTGGTATAGTGACTGTAAAACACCCACAGCTCCCTCTAGCGTCCCGCTGCCGTACGGCCGGCTCCAGATGGCAGGGGAGGGCACAACACACCACGCCTGCACACGCGTGTTTGTGTGCATGCGTATGCAGTGTGTGGGTATTTGAGCTCATGTGTGCGTATGCGCTACCTACACAAAGGCGCACACACACACACACACGTGTGCGCAAGTGTGTGTGTGTGGGTGCATGTCGGTGTATGTGTACCAAACCTTCAAAGAGATCTCCCTTGCCAGCTCATTTGTCATGATTTAAAACTATAAAAGGTGATTAGATGTTGATCAGGGCACAGATCACAGACATTTCACGAAACGGGTTTTGACTGGCTTCTAGAAAACCTGTCACGAAACACACACACACACTCGTGCACACACACACACACACACACGTTGCAGGAAAACCAAATAAACAATTGAAGTCAATCTATTTATCCAGGGAACCGTGTCTTCACACACACACACACACACATCTGCGGCGAGTCCTCCCAGCTAAGGTTATTGGAGTTCACCTGGGTGGATTGTGTTTCCTATTTTAGACCCGGTGCTGCTGACCGCGTGCGAACCAGCGGGGAATGACGTGGGAGACGACACCAGGGAGATGCAACCTCACAGATTCCTGTTCCAAGAATTGATGTGGAAGAAGGGATAAGAGAGATGGAGAGCCGTCTGATTCACAGGGCGCACAAGCTGAGTAAGAGTTCACACTGCACTGCTGCTACTAGACTGTTTAGTTGAAGTACAGTATCTCAACTTTTACGTGTAAACATACGAAAAAAACATGAATACAAAATGACAACATGCGTTCAAGACGGTCGGAGATGAATGCGAATAAAACCGAAGGGCTGTATTTAGTTAAAGGTGCTCTGTAGGTAGAATTTATTGAGTGAAATACGCCGTGAGAATATGAGCCGAGTTCGGTTTAAGACCGGTACTTTCTGATCGTTCAGGGCATCTCTTCCCTGATTGATCCGAACAAACATTGGTCAGAATCGAACAAACTGGTACAAACAGGCCAGACACACACTGCTAAGCTCCTGCATGGCGGTCGGCTAACATATGAGACCTGTGAGAGCCCTGTATGAAATCCAACAAGACAGGGCTTCCCGTGTGTAGATCAGGCCCTCCAGGATTTCGCGATGTTGCGATTTGCAACTTCAACGCAACATCAGCCAATCCCCGCAAATTCAGGTGCGGTGTTGCAATTTTAACCAATCACCGCAACTTTCCCGCAAATTTGACCAATCATTGGCGTCGTCTTGAACTGACGTCGACAAACCACCTTCCGCCTTACTTCCGTGTTTACCGCGGACCATTTGTCAGTGTTTTTATTCTTTCAATTAATGTCTTTTTGCAGTAATGACTTAATATTTAACATATTACTCAGCAAAATTGCAGTACTAACTTAATTTTAACATCAGGAAAATCGCAACTTTCGCAACTTTCGCAACTTTTATCGCAACTTTCACTTCCTCTCGCACTGTAATCGCAACAAAAGCCTAAAAAACACTGCAACTTTCATCGCAATTTTTCGGAAAAGCTCACGCAACATCAGGCATTTTAGGCCGCAACAATCACAAAAAAGGCCCGCGAAATCCTGGAGGGACTGGTAGATACTGGATATGGAGACGCATCTAGGTCCAAAACTGGACAGCATTAACGATATTTCTGAACACTTTCTCTCATGTTGTCCAAACCAGAACATAAGAGAAAAAAAAACAGGCGAAGGGAAGCGAAGATGCGTGGTGAGTGTTTTACAGTTTCAATCACAATGTTGATCTACTGCATAAAAGGTGGGGATGTACGGTAGATCTAGGTCACACCACTCACCGGTGGAAATCTGGGGAAGCAGATGAGAACGTGGCCCTTTGATATCTATAAATAAAGTTCTGGATGTCTGCCGTAGATTTGTGCTGTGTGTGTGTGTGTGTGTGTGTTTGTGTGTGTGTGTTGTCTGTTGTGTTTGTAGTGTAGAGAAGCAGATGAACAGAGTGAAGAAACAAATGAAACGTATTGATCCTCCGCAGGGGAAAACTGGGAAGGGATTTGATACATAAGGTGTGCGTGTGTGTGTGTGTGTGTGTGTGTGTGTGTGTGTAGGGGTGTGAGTGTGTTGCTAAAGTGGTTTTTGATAAATACTAATGGCACCTTAAAGGGATTGAGCGGTGTATTGCTTTCAGGACTCTACTAATGGGTTCATTAGGTTGTAATTTCTCAGTTTCTGTATCGAAAAGAACCTCAATCTTCTTTCACAAGCCACCGTTTTATTTGACACGTGATATTTTGGCTCCTTTTTAAAGATCACACATCCATCTAAATGTACCGTATTCATCCGTCTCTCCACATCCACACCGACACCAAAAATCAGTTCTGCTCTCATTTTAGACCAGAGGTGGGAAGGAAACGCCCGGCAGACATCCATCTCCTCGGATCGTCTCTAGTGGAGGCAAATTTCCAGGACTTTAGGACAAAATGTCAATAAACACATTCTGAGCCCCTATTGTGAAAGCTTTAGTCTCTTTCTCAAGGCGCACAATCTGCAGCCTTTTGTGAAAATATAAAGGAAATATAAAGCGAAACTCAACTGAAAATATCCGAAAAAAACCCCCACTTTATTCTATATTTTATTTACACTATAAATATGTATCTGTTGAAAAAAAAAAAATCCACACATAGCTGAGGTCTGTGGTCGATGGTGATGACGCGCGTCTCGTCTTTTTAATAATGCAACGCAAATGAACGTGTTTTCTAATCCGCTTAGCGAGTTTGCATGCATGCCGCGTGTCGGTCTTGCGGGGATCATAGGAACCGGCCCTTCCTGCTTCCCTGTAGCTTCACACGTGCCACACACACACACACACACACATACACACACACACACACACACACACACACACACACACAGAGCCAGAGGAGCTGTCAGGTTGCATGCCTTGTGTTGCTCAGCGGGGGGCTGTCTTTCAATGCAGAACAGAATATGCATTATATTCACATACACTGTGTGTGTGTGTGTGTGTGTGTGTGTGTGTGTGTGTGTGTGTGTGTGTGTGTGTGTGTGTGTGTGTGTGTGTGTATATAGATAGATAGGTAGCCCACCATGAACTTGTGACCTCACCATGCTGGACCCCCATTTCCACTGTAAAATCCACCAAACTTGCCTTCATGGGATTGGCTATGGCAGGAGTGGGGCTGGATGTGGGCAGGAACAGTGCTTCTGTGATGATGGGAGAAGACCGATGCAAGTAGTATACTTAGTAGACTTCCTGCTCCCGTGAATCTTTTACAGGACCTAGTTAAACAAAAGTGCAGAACATGAGCAAAAAGATCTGCATAGTAGCTGATCTAAAAATGTCGTCCATTCAGCACCTATGGCGCTCCTGGCCCTCCCTGGAAAGGGATCCTGGGCTCCTAGAGAGGTTTCTTCTTCTCCGGGCTTTGGGAGGATTTTGCCTTCCAGCCCTGCGGAGGGCTTAGGGTTAAAGGGATGTCGTATAATGTGGGTTTGTGGATCCCTCTGAGACGGTAACTCTGATTAAAGGCTATACTTTCATTAATAAAGAAACATCAATGAGAAGAAAAATGCTAGCATGTCAATATATTTGACTGCACTTGATCTAGCACCTCGTGTTTGTGTACACCGATAGTCAAAAGAGTAAGGTTCAGAATAAGCAACAAATTAATTAGCGCTGTGAATGTTTCTATTGATTGTGGGATGAATTGAAACTCCACTTGATCCTGTGTAGCCTTCATGTTAAACGGTTTGTCCCCGTAAAATATACGTCTACTGTAGAAAAATATGATCTGGAGAGGGCAGCACAACGGCACTTAAAAAAATACCAAGACATCACCTTGGAAATGTCTTGTGGAAAGTCACGTTAAATATATGTGTTCAGAAAAACCTATCCTAGAAATGAACCATTTTGGGGATAGGTATATTAGTTATATACATAGGTTAATACAGAATAATGAGATGGATATTTCTGTGATTTCCAGTATGAACACAAAACAGTAAAAAATGAGCTCATGAGTTTGAATCGGCCTCCTCATTAGTCACTGTCCGTTAAAATATAGGTCATGAGTTAAAATAAATCAAAGTAATACGCAGTTCGTATGCAACCAAGGGGTGATGGAGTAAAGGTAAAATATAGTGCGTTATAATATAATGTACATGGGCTAGGAGACACGACTGATTAAGTATAGGTTACATAAGAGCTCATGGAATTGATTTTCATCTGTGCATGAAAGGGTTCAAATGATTTCATTTATTTTCACTGCCCACACATAAAGCATTTCTTTAAAAAAATAATTAAATACATATATGAAAACATATCCACCATTAAATAAGGATTTGTTGATTTATTCGTCTATTATTGTTGTGTATTTCAGTAATTTATCAAATCTATAAATTCCCCAAAATGTACTCTTATTTAGTCATTTTTATTACTTGGTAGTTCTTACTACTGTTTCATAATTCACCAGACACTTTTATCCAAAACGACTACACGCTGAGATACAGGTAATTAAGGACCAGGTAAGGGCTGCCTAAAAGTAAAATCACTAAAACCATCAAACCCACAACCTTATTAAACTTATTGCTGTGTTATGTAAGGAGTAAACCACGATGGTGTGTCCCGTTATTGGAAGATACAAGTACATTAAGGAAGTACGAGTAGGAGTGGTTTAATCTGCTTATACCACAGATACAATGATACCAACAGCTGAAATTGAGTGTACTGTTTGTGCGTTGTCAAGGAAACATCTGGTCGACAGGTTGATAGACTTACCCCAACTCACCAGACAAGTAGGAGCACAGAGACCGCAGCAAGCTGGACGCTGCGTGAGACAGAAACAGTCGCCTGCTCGCCGAGTCGTCCTGTGGGAGCCGACACATCGAAGGATGAACCCTGGGCGACCTTTTAAGACCGCGGCCCAGACCCGAAAGGAGGTCTGCATGGCTGAGAGCTGAGGACCTGATGGTAGCGCCGGTTATTTGAAAAATGATGCACACCCTTTGGAAACTCAGGAGCGAGTATTCAACAATGCTGTGGTATAAGTCAGCGTGACACTTCCTTCAGCGCTGTTAATATTA
Organism: Merluccius polli; assembly: GCA_030340625.1. Taxonomy (NCBI): domain Eukaryota; kingdom Metazoa; phylum Chordata; class Actinopteri; order Gadiformes; family Merlucciidae; genus Merluccius; species Merluccius polli. The sequence goes on along the minus strand of JAOPHQ010001821.1, from coordinate 44,953 downwards.
CGATTTAAAGCTGGAGCGTCGGTCCACAGAGGTTGCTGGGTAGGGAGGTTGGAGATGAGCCTCAGATGGTCTCCTCAGGTTGAGCACGAGCAGCGCTCCCCCCCTCAACATATAAATCAAGTGATTATGATTATTCATGTGATTAGCAAACACCAACACACACATGTCGTGATTAGCATTGTAATGACAGGATTTGGATGTGATTCGAAAGATAAGAGTGTTTTCGCTTTAGCTCGGTACAACACGTGTGTGTGTGTGTGTGTTCCTGTGAACATATGTGTGTGTGTATGTTCCTGTGTGTGTGTGTGTGTGTGTCTGTGCATGTGGGTGTGTTCCTGCAGGTGCGTGGGTATGCATGTGAAGCGGCTGCACTTTTTGGCCTATATGCAGCAGCCCTCAGCGTCGAGTCAATTGCGGCGTGCGGCCGACTTGATTGGCAGCGCCGAGGCTGCGTCTACCGCTACATATTAGTATGGAGCTCTGTGTTTCATGTAGATTAAACACAGAGCAGGTGTCCTTCACAGGCAGAGGTGTGCTTCATGCCCTTTATACGGCTCGTACATCAGAGTGCATCATGGGATTATTTTGCTGGCGATACTATGGCGTCATATTGGGAGGAATTAAGTGCTGTAAAACCCTGCATACACATCTCCCCATAATCTAATATTGATTAATTGCTAAAAAATGACCAAAAATTGTGATGTGAAAGCCCTATACTCCCAGCAATGTTGAATACTTGATCCTGATTGGTCAATAACTGCGGTATTATAAGCGGGATAAACCACGACTGGGTGTCCTCGTCATGGTTTATTCCACACGTATCGACTGTTGTTTGTTTGTTTTTTTAAATCGGTAAAATACATTCAATGAAAAGTACATGTGATGGACAGTGAAATGCACACATTTACATCAAGAACAAACTTATGTATATATTCCTCTCTGTCTTGCTGTCTATCTTCCTCCCTTGATCTACACCTCTCTCTTCATCTTCATCATCCCGAAACACGCTCTCATAATGGACTGGACAAGGACAAGGACTGGAAAGCTCCATGAAAGAAAATGATAATATATATATATATATATATATATATATATATATATATATATATATATATATATATATATATACTGTATATGAGTATTGGCACCATGTATTATGAATTATTATTGAATTATTATTGTTTGTAAAGCCCTTCATCACAGTTAGTCTCAAAGGGCTTCACACAAGTCTTATATATGACACCCCCCTAACCCTAGGGTAAGGAAGAACTCACTTAATTATCGTGTGTGTGTGTGTGTGTGTGTGAGGTGATGGTTCTTACTATTAAACCCCATCTCTACATGAAGGATCTGACTGGATTACTGCGGTGGAGGTTGCTATAGAAACTATTTTCATCCTTCCTACTTGGGAGACAATGTGTTGAGCCACACTCACTCACACACATTGCGTTCCTCTCCGCTGTTCCAACAGCTGGACCCAGATATGCTGAGGAGACCATTAAATGCACAGCAAGCTTCCTAAGACCCTCTTAAAACATGTTTCCTGCAACATCGCCGTTACTGTATAGGGCTCAGAGATGTATAGGGCCTATATGGATCGATCGTATGTTCATTTAATATAATCCTCTCGCTCTCGCTCTCGCTCTCTCCCTCATTTCCTCTCTTTTCCTCACTTTCTCCGTAAGCACTTCAAATCTGGGATTTTTTTCTCAATAGCTATATAACAGCGGTGTGATATTAAAATGTCAAGACACGACATAATTCCAGACGTGGTGAAAAAAGGAGGACAAATGTACCTTTCGTTCGTCTTTCGTTTCTCAGCGTGTTTGAATACTTTCGACTTCACCCGGCTTGTCCCCCGCCAGGCGAAGAGCTTTGTGGGTTTTGGGGGGGAGATATATGCTGAGGGGGCGGAAGCTACCTGTCTTGTGATTGGAAAGGAGTGATTGTGATGGGAGAGGATGGCTGCCACTTGCAGATTTAGGTCAGCGGAGGGGGAGGGAGGGGGGGGGGGAGGGAGAGTGGGAGGGAGGGAGGCAGGAGGCTGGGGAGAAAAGGAGGATGGGGGGGGGAGGGATAGAAAGTGAGGGAGAGAAGATGATGGAGGGAGGGGGAGGGAGGGAGGGAGGGAGGGAGGGAGGGAGGGGCAGGAAGAGGAGATGGGGATAGAGGGGAGATTGAAAAACTGATAGTTTGTGTTTGAATGCATCGCTGTGTGTGTGTGTGTGTGTGTGTGTGTGTGTGTGTGTGTGTGTGTGTGTGTGTGTGTGTGTGTGTGCGCGTGTGCGTGTGCGTGTGCGTGTGTGTGTGTGTGTGTGCGTGTGTGTGTGTGTGTGTGTGCACGTCCAGCTGCCCGGTCAGGGACAGTGGCTGGCATTAACAGTGTCTGTAAAAGTCTCTTGGGGTTTCGGCTGCTGTGATGTCTAACACTGGCCTGTTTCCCCAGGGGAGGAAGAGTGTCTCTCTCTCTCTCTCTCTCTCTCTCTCTCTCTCTCTCTCTCTCTCTCTCTCTCTCTCTCTCTCACTCTTTCACTCCCCCTATCTCTTTCTCTGTCTCTCTCTCTCACACACACCCTCACGTATTCGGATGTGCACACGCACACTCAGTCAACAAGTCTCTATGAATACATATTGCGTGAATATGCACACATATTGACATACGCTCACACACACACACACACACACACATGCAGCAGAAGTGGTACAACCTTTACTGGCCTGTAAACGCAATTTCCCAGGGTAACAAGGTTGTAGCGCGAGGTGTGGAACTAAATGTCATCAGAAATGACCCTTTCGTCTCTGCGCGGCCGCCCGCGGTTTGTAATTGCACTCGACCTCTTGACCGTTGACATTCACGCCTCTCTTAGCGGTAAACGCGCGAGAGTGCAGGCCGCCGCCGAGCTTTACTCAGAAAACACACGCAATGACTCAAGTAAATAAAGTAAACGCAGCTAAATATAGAGGAGCTGACCTGGGCTGTACCTGACTGTTGTCTTAGTGTTGCAGCAGCAGTAGCAGCGGCAGCAGCAGTACTGCAATTATTTGTGGGTGGAAAAATCTGCTTTTGTCTTGGGGTGAGTGTGTGTTGTCCATGTGCATTCATGTGTGTGATGTGTGCTGTGTATGCATGCATCTTGATATCTTTGTGTGTGTGTGTGTGTGTGTGTGGTGGGGGGGGGGGGGGGATATGTGAGCGAGAGACCATGACAGCTGGAGTAGCTAATCGTTAGGGGGACTTGGCAACCCCTCTTCCTTCTCCCAGAGCAACTCATCCGGTCGAAAACCTCCAAACACAAACAAACAAGTTGTGTTTTTGATCAGGGCACCACTTGAGAGAGAGAGAGAGAGAGAGAGAGAGAGAGAGAGAGAGAGAGAGAGAGCCCCCTTCCATCCTACTCTACTACTCTCCTGCTGCTCCTCCTCCTCCCTGCTCCTCTCCAGCTGCCACAGAAAAGACTTAATGATGGCAAGAGAGCACATAGCGTCTCTCTATTGAAGCCCTCCATGTTAACACATCTCTCCCTCTCTCTCTCTCTCTCTCTCTCTCTCTCTCTCCCCCTATACACCCTCCACCCACGTAAACACACACTCCAACACCACACTTTATTTTAATGTCTCACACATCTCCAGCCAATCGCTGCCCTCGTTACTCCAGCCGAGCCCCGGCCAATCACATCAAATGACAGTTGCTCCAGTCGCTGTCTGAGGAGTCGGTCCACTATGGGAGTGAATTACACTGTAAGCTACAGTATAATTGACCCGGGAGTGACAAGCAGCACAATTGATGGACGCCATTCTCCTCCCGGGAAGGTGACCATGTGAGGACGCCGCCGCCCGGCAGCGACGGTCTACTCAGAGAGCAGAAGACCGCAGAAGAGACAATGTTTGAGCCATGAAGACGTATTGCGTTTCATTTTTGTCACACAGCAAAATAAATGGGCCATTTGTGTGATGTATAATGTGTTCGATGGTAGATGGGGCGGAGAGGCAGTTCCTGAACATGGTGATATTATAGAGGTTAAATAAAAACAGCGCTTCGGTCTTATGCACCTTTACCTGACCCTGGATGAGTATGTGAACTGTTATTACATGGATGAAGTTTATTAAACAAGTAAAGTTGTCGCATATTTTAACCACCTAGTCTCCTGAGAAATACACGTGTTTGGCTCTGTAGACACAACAACAACTAAAGGCACAACAGTGCTAATGTTTCATGAATAAACATGCCCATCAGCTTGTGTTGAATCTCTAATAGCCAGCCTCTGACACTGAAAGCACAATGAACTCTCCAGACCCTACAGAGGGCTAAAGAAGTTAAGGTTCAAAGGTGTTTATCGGGTATTTCTCAGAGGAGAAATGAGTGAGAGAAATCATCTTAAATCAATCAGAATAATACATCGAAATGGAGTTGAACCGACGAAACCCTGTTAGAATCGTTCAATTCCCATATGAATAAATTACTTGCTAGGAAATTAATAATCTCCCATTTAGTTCGCAAACTTAACTGCTTAAAGCCGCACTATGTAACGTTGTTTTTCGCCCAAAAAAAAGCAACCCATCTACCCCGACTCCATGGACTTAGGGAATCATGCTCAAAATGTGGTTTGCGCGACCAATGGTGGGAAATTAAAATGAGAGGTTGTGAAACTTTGGTCCAAATTTTGTGTTGCCAATTTTGTTTTTTGTTTTATTAGCAACGTAACAAATCATAAAGTTTTTTCTCACTCTTCGGTGCTTTGGATTCCGTCAAACCAATCAGAGAAGAGATGCCCTGATTGGTCAGAAATGAGGCGGGAGCGGTCTCAACTGAGATTGTCTCATACAGAGGCGGGTGCAATCGACTAGAAACTTGACATTTTCACCGAGCGTTTCACTCACTTATAGCTGACGGATGGCTGTGGCATTTCTCACAAATTACGCTCAAATTATAGCTCTTAAATATTACCTCCAGCACTTTAATGTGAAATATGATTTCAGCATTGCTGTAATGTAATGTTCTGTTGGTCTCCTAAGTGGTTTTCGACCACAGCAACAAGAAGGGTAGCGGTATGTTTTCAAGGTAATATTAATTATTACCTTGGCTAGCTACTTTATGCACACCGTTATTATGAGTCTCATAATAATGCTGACAACAAGGGTTTTAAGCGGCTCTGTATGGTTTTATCGGTGCTCTGTTGACATGCTCTTGTCTTTGTACATTCCCTAGCTCACCTTCATCACAGTACTGTGATTACATTACACTGGGAGAAGGTCCTTCCTGATAGTTTTGTTTCCCTTAACAGCTTTCGCTATTCTGCAAATGGACCACCGCCAGGTCAATAGCAGACCTCCATCCTCTCACACTAAACAGATGTTCAATATTGTGTTCACATTGTGGACCCTGTAGATGTTGTGTGGCGGTACACAACGTCAGGTTTGAGTCATGTTTTAGCAACATGAATACATAAGAGCGCAACACCTTCTTGCCAGCGTAATGTTTTTCTTCATAATAACGTTTCCAACTGTAGTCTAGTCTCTTCGTCTCTGGAGCGATCACTAAACTATCCCGAGGGATGTTCAGCACAACTCAGAGAGATTTTTTTTGAAAGCGTAAGCGATTATCTCACTTCTCGCTCGAACCTTTCCTTTTTATTTGGTTGTTGAGTTTTTCTTTATAATAAATTTGCCATTTATTTGCACATTTCCAACGCGTCGTCACCCAACCGACTATGAAATAACCTCATATAGAAGCGCTCAATGTTGGAACAAGTGAAGCTTTTCATGTGCCGTTAGCTTGGCGCTTACTTCCCCGCTTCTTAGAAACCGTTGTTTCTCGTACAGTGGGTTCCTGTGAAAACAGACATGTTTCAGGTGCAAGACACAGTTTGTGTGTTTCAAACTGTGTGAGTAATTATCAGGGTTTTCTCCGGCGCGGTCGCCCCATGGAGATCTGTGCTGACTCTGTTTTGTCTCACCTGCACAGTTTGCGGTTGTTAACGTACCGCGGTGGTTGTTGTTGTTGTTAGCTGTTAGCTGTTTTAGGATTATGTTTTTTGACGAACCGGCCTTTTCCAAACTTCGGCTACCATGCTAATAGTTGTGAGCACCTTCACTGCTACCTTGAGCTGTGTAGTGTACTGATGACCTCTACAGCTGAATAAAGAGCTTCAAGCCTTGCAGAGCATGAGCTGCCGGTTTCATATTCTGCCCCTGAACCTCCACAGGGCTTGGTAGACCTTGGACTTGGACTTCGGACTGTCCAAAGCGACTTACAATAAGTACGATTCCCAGCTTAAAGGGTCTGGTTTCTAATCCTGATATTCCTTTAGTCTATCGAAAACATAATGAGTCACTAAATAGCAACAACAAATAGTGACCTCCCACTTTAAAATCTTGAACTATGTTTCACTTCAACCCAGCCTCCATGCTTTCTGAGTAACTTCCTCCCCCCCCCCCCCCCCCCCCCAGTCCCCCCCCCCCCCCCCCCCCCCCCGCCGTGTCAGGCTGGGGACCACCGCCAAGGCAATGACACAGTCACTCAAAAGGCCATCTCGCGAAGACACCCCAAGACAGCCCCCGCAACGTTGTCACAATACGAGTCGCGGACCGCCACAATAAGAGCGTAACATCCGTTGAGGACACAGAGGTCATGCCCAGTGTTATTTTTCATCAGTTCCCATTCCCTGAAAAATAACCAAATGAAACGGAGGAGAGAAGCGTGGCCACACCATGGCCAGGAAGTCTCTTGGCTCTGGTCACGACCCGGGGATAAGGAACATAGCATAGCAAACCTGTTGGGCATCCATGTGCACACACACACACACACACACACACTCACACACACAGACACACAAAGACACACACAGCGAAGCCGAAGGATCAAAGGCAGCTTTCCGGAAGCAGGTGCGTCCGAGCCCCCGCCGCCAGACCGCGGGAACGGTCACAGTGTAAAGCGGAGACGCACAGCGTGTGAGCGCTCCCGCGGACGAGATGAGATGAGAGGAAACCGTGGAAACGGAGGCAGGTGCCATGGCGACGCTTGCAGATGGACGCGGCGAAGGAGGAAGAAGGGTGAGAGATGCTAAGGAGAGACACCCACCTACGCTTGCCCATGGCACGGACACATCCCCCCCCCCGACGAGAGAGAGAGAGAGAGAGAGAGGGAGAGAGAGAGGAGCCTGCAGTAAAGGGAGGCTTTCTGACTGGGAGGTTAACCAGTGGGTCGATGAAAGAGAATGAGTCCCTTCCTTCGCGCCGGGGTTAACTGCCAGGTTGGTGCGTGGATGCCTTCACTTTCACTTGATGACAGTTTGTCGCTGTTTTATATCTTGCCTGCTCATATAGTGTGCATCATGTATACCCTCTCATTTCACCCAGTGGATCCTACTGGTTTAAGCTGTTGTATTATTCTCCCTGTTATTTACTCGCCTCCCTCTCTCACACACGTTGGCCAATCAAAAAGCATGGGAGTCCCACTTCACCGGCCCCCCTATAGTCCTCTGGGACCAACGTGCCACTCGAATTGAAATGACATCGACAAGGTCAGGACCACCAATGAACATTCAGCGTAGGGCCCCCTTTCTAACGACCAAGCTGTGTGAACATACTATAAAACCCAACCCTGCCCCAACCACACGGTATATGGCTATCAATGATGAACGGTTTTACGGATGGAAACGACGATGTAATCAAGCAAAACAAAAAAAGATGGCGCTTGTAATGTAATATTCCATAATAAATTAAATAAAACCGCCAGAGGCACAGACACGTGACAAACACAGTTGAAGCATCGACACGCTTCTTCTGTTGTGGTTCCTTCTCTTATCTGCATAACAATTGGGTGGTCCCAGCCGAACTCCTAGTGTGGAGAAGACATGTTTTTTGCTGGAGGGCCCATCCTATAGATGAACTGGAGCATGATGGCACCGGGAGGCCATGTTGCCTCATTGTGGAGAAGGCGATCCCAGGGGAAAGTACATGTTAATGTTGGAGCCAACATGGATGCCCTGCAGGCTGTGGGAACGTGCAAATTCATATTATAGTGAGTGTATTTATGCTTTATATAACACACACTGTTATCTTAAATGTCATTAGTGTGTGGTAGACTGCAACTTCAACTGAGAGATTAGTTGCCTGGCTACAAATGAAAGTCTTATTATTGACATTAAAGGCTACTGACATTATATATATATATATATATATATATATATATATATATATATATATATATATACTGTATATATATATATTAGAAGTACAACTTCACTTCAACTTCAGCCTATTTACGTAGCCTATATACAAGTGCCACTTGCACACTGGCGCCCCAGACGGGATTTCTCCGACCAGGAAGGGACATGGGAGGGCTGTCCAAACCCGCTCTGGAGCCACCAGCCGCGGTCGCGGACAACCACCTCAACACCGGCCCGCCGGGGGCAACCGTCTGTGGCTAGCCTTCCCCCGGATCCAGCCTGGAGCAGCCCAGGTCCAGCCACCCCTGTGCCAGGGGAACCAGCGGTCCAAGGCCCCATGCTCCAGGAGGAGATGGGGGGACAACTGGGGAGGTGTAGCGGCGGCAGTGGGGTTTGGGGGGTTTGGTGGTTGGGCCCCAGCTAAAGTTACATATACGTATTTTGTACACTCTCTCTCTGGATTAAAAGTGTTATTATATTATATATTTATGTTACATATTTTCTAACACTCCCGAATGGGTTCACACTACACACACATTAATCACCTTCCTGTCTGAATCACAATCACTTTTTTGTCAAATCTTCTCACCGAACATCGGCATCCAAATTGTATTTGATCGCAGATTGCGTCTGAGATGTATACTTTTTGTTGTTGTTGTTGTTGTTGTTGTGAATAGATGGATTAGGTCGTGGGATGGTTTTGAATGAGAGATGACGATGCTAAAGCGGGCGTCGCTATGAAACGCCCGTCCGCAGACGCACGCATATTCACGGCCTTGTTCTCCGGGACGGGTGCAAGACGGAGATTGCGCTGTGCCTAACTGAATAAATGTGGCGTTACAAAAATTATAATCCACTACAATCTTCTCCACTACATTTGGTAGCGCGTGTTACGAAAACCTATTTTTTACTATATTAATTGCCGTTGTTTGATGCCTGGCGTTTATTCAGTCCGTCACTATGCCAGAAAAGCAAAGCCAATTTGTGCTAATTTGTCGTGCGCCGCAATTAAATGGTGTGATTATTACACTGGTGATAATGGCGGTCTTGCCTCATTGTGTTTATCTATTCTTGGCCTCCGAGTCTCACAAATCAGACTTTAGATAAACATCTAACGTATGATGGCGGGCTCAAAACAGTTTTATCTTCATTTCGCTTCAAATGTATTTTTTGACCAATCATGTTGCTGGGGGGGCGGGGATCTGTAGACACGCGTTACATGGACCGGGTCTCTGCTGGAAACAAACCGACCGGCGGAACCGCAACAAACGTGATGCGGCCGACCGTTCATCTCAGATCCAGAAGAGGGCTGATAACTTAAATGATAGCATCGTCTTCCCGTTGTCGGTATCCCTCCTTGGCCAATAGGGAACGCATCTCGCCCATTACTGGTAAACAAAGTGTCTGTAAAGGTTTAAAATCAAACTGGTGTAGTAAGATTGGCCACTGTAGAAATAGATTTGTTAAAATCGTCTTCTGAAAATTCATCATCTTGGCACTCGTGAAGGAGTGACTGAATATATCCATGATAAAACAGGAAACACTGCGAAGCTATCTGGTTTCAGGCCCAGGCGCTGTGCAGTCCCCCCCCCACACCCAGAAGCTTGGCTACAGCCAAGTTGTCGAACTTCTGGATCCAAGATTACCGGCCTCCTTGTTTCTATTTATTGCGAAATCTGCAGGAGAACGGGTCATAAAACGTGCAATGACACTTAGTCTTCCCTTCCCGGAAGACAGAAGAAACACACAAACAAACAATAAGATGTGCGAGAGAGCAGCCAGATTAAAGCGGGTGTCAACCTTGCAAGGTCAGGTTTCAGTGTTGGTTTGTAAATGGCCAACTGTTGTCGGGGCGCCTGCCAGGGAGCGCACAAATAATGCATTAAGAGGGGGAAAAAATGCAGCCCAGGGAAGCCTCCGTGGAAATGGCAGACATGAGTGATATTAATGGAAGCCATTAAAGGAATCGTACATAAAAGCAACTCTTAGAAGGGCAGCAGAAACTGGCACGCACACCCACCACACACACACACACACACACACACACACACGCACGCACGCATACGCACACACACACCCGCACGCACACACACACGCATACGCACACACCCACACACACACACACATACACACGCACACATACACACACACACCCGCACACACACACAAGCATACGCACGCACACCCACCCACACACGCACACACACACACGCACGCACGCACACGCACACACACACCCGCACACACACATACACACGCACACATACACACACACACACGCACACACACACACGCATACGCATGCACACCCACCCACACACACACACATACGCACACCCACACCCACACACACACACGCACACACACACCCACCCACACACACACACCCACACACACACGCACACCCACCCACATACACACACACACACACACACACACACACACACAGCACTGGGTGATACATGTTAAAACAGCATCAACAGTATTTTTTTTCTTGTTGCTGGGGGGTTGGGAGGGGGTGAACACAACACAACACATTATTATTAATATTATTATTATTATTATTATTTATTTTTTCGGTAGCACATCAAAACGCCGTCTCTCCGCAGCGCCCGGCCTGACCTCCGCGGCCAATCACAGCTCAGGAGGCTAACGTCTGGGCTGACATGTCAATTTGGATGAATGGGACGCTGGCCCCCCGTCCACGGACGGGGGGGGAGATCACACGCCTGTCGTCATCACAACGCCCGCGTGTACATAAGCTTATGTAAATTCGTCCGGGCGCCACGCGCCACGCGCCGCACGCACATATTAGCGTTGTATTTAGAAGAATGGAGAGAGAGCGGCGTACGACTCACGCCGGCGGTTGCGGTCGGATATCACCGCCTGGTGAAGCCGCTCACAGCGCACAGCCGCTCCAGAGATAATGGGTTTGTTGTTTTCTTTCCGGCGGTGTAATGGTGGCTAATGAATGCGTGGCGATAGGCCATCGAGTCGGAATCGCAGTTTGTATGCCATATATTATATATTATTATGGCATTATTAGGCCTACAGCAGCAAAAAACAGCCAGACATCCAGAGGTGACGTTTGAAAAAGCGGCGTGAGCGGCTGATAACGTCGTTATTCAATCTATTTCGGATGCCGCCGCCGCCGCCGTTGTGTTTTTTTTAATTCGGCAGACTGCTGCAGCGCTCCTGGACCTTCGTCGTGAGCTGAAACTCTCCCCCACCACCCCCCCCCCCCCCTCCACCCCCCACCTCAGCACTGATTGGTCCTATAATTTTTACATTTTTGTAAGAGACTTTCCATGGGCTCGAGGCCAGACTGTTCTGCGGAGAGAAAACCGAATGTGAACTCGTTCAGCGCGGTCTCACGAGGCTAGTTATCCACCTCCTTCTGTTTAGCGGCCGGGTGGGCCAGCTCCACTTTTTTGTGCCACAGCCGTTTCGGAAAGCATAATCTCACCTGTACCTTCACCTCTCCGAAAATGTTACACCTGGGGCGACGCGAGGGCCGTATAAGGACCGGCGGTTGGCCCACTTCCTCGTCCCCGCCGCCACACTTTCCCGTTCATTTCTGCCAACGGTGAAACAACGCGGCGTCGAATAGACGCGAGTTGAGGAGGTTCATAAATATGTTGATTGTATCTTCCTTCAATGTAAAGATCAGCAGATGTCACTCAATACGCCGGCGAGAGAAAAACGCTGAACAATAAACACAAGCGCCCCACCGCAGCGGAGGCCGGCCGCACCGGAGGCCATCCGCCGTGGCGCATAAGTATCATTCAGCCTTTTAAAGAGTTTGAAGAGTTGAACCCCACTTCCCACTTGGCCAGGTTCAATTCCTGCAATACCAAGCAGCTTAAAACTCTCTTAAAAAGTCTCTCTCTCGCTGCTGCTTATAACTCTAAACTTTAAAGCGAGACGGCCTCCATCCCGGCCCGTCTGCGGTCGCTGGACTCGGGGCACCTCGGGGCTCATAAGCCCGCGCTCATAAGCAAATGGGAAAGAGCCGCCTGGCTGCGTAGACGCGACAGCCCCCTCGGTCTGACCGCCCCCGTAATTAGGCCCCCGCTCGGGTTGTTCAATGCCAGCGCCCGACCGAAAAAAGAGAACGAGAGAGAGAGGGGAGGGGAGGGAGAGGGAGGGAGAGAGATGGGGATTCTGAGGTAATGCCGAGTGTTTTAGGCGCTGCAGGGTCAGCTCTGCTGCCTGCTTGCATCGTACCTCACCCCTGGGTGATGGGACCCCTCCCGAAGGAAACCCCAATTATCCGGATGTATGGCGTACATCGTCTAAGTCGTTGAGATTTCTCTTCGACTTTGCTGTTTGTTTGTGTGTGTGTGGGGGGGGGGGGAGGGATGTTTGTGTGTGTGTGTGTGCACACTTTTGGGTATATTTCTCTGTACTAGTTGTGCAAAGTGTGTGTGTGTGCTTGCTTGTGTGTGTGTGTGTGTGTGTGTGTGTGTGTGTGTGTGTGTGTGTGTGTGTGTGTGTGTGTGTGTGTGTGTGTGTGTGTGTGTGTGGCTATGTGTATGCATATATGCGTGTATTTTGTGTGTGTGTGTGTGGGTGTGGGTGTGTGTGCGTGTGTGTCTCTGTGTATGCATATGTGTGTGTGTGTGTTTTGCAGCAGGGCTGAGAGCTGCTGTCAGTGGTTGTCTCTGTTCAGGGGGGGGGAGTCAATTGATTTGCCCCCCCCCCCCCCCCCCCCCCCCCGCCATCCCACTGTCTGCTCAGCCGTGAGCCTGTTTGCCAACCCTGGACATGCAGATGATAAGATCACAGTGATGCTGGCGCACAGAGACATATGCAGTCATGTGTGTGTTATTAGACACATCAACACGCGCCCACTCTCCCCGCCGCCGCCCCGCATTGTCCCCAGACGGAGATTGTTGTTGTTGCTGTTGGTGTTTGATTGTCTGTATTTGCTATTTAGTCTTCAGTCATTCAGAGACGTGGGCTGTGCCCCAAACCATTCGCTCATTCGCTGCTCCCTGCTCACTATCTAGGGAGGTCTATGTAGAGGACTATATAGAGCTCACTACTCTCTACTCACTATCTAGGGAGGTAGAGGACTATATAGTGAGCTCACTACTCCCTACTCACTATCTAGGGAGGTCTATGTAGAGGACTATATAGAGCTCACTACTCCCTACTCACTATCTAGGGAGGTAGAGGACTATATAGTGAGCTCACTACTCCCTACTCACTATCTAGGGAGGTCTATGTAGAGGACTATATAGAGCTCACTACTCCCTACTCACTATCTAGGGAGTCCTATGTAGAGGGCTATATAGTGAGCTCACTACTCCCTACTCACTATCTAGGGCGGTCTATGTAGAGGACTATATAGTGAGCTCACGACTCCCTACTCACTATCTAGGGAGGTCTATGTGGAGGACTAGAGCTCACTACTCCCTACTCACTATCTCGGGAGGTCTATGTAGAGGACTATATAGAGCTCACTACTCCCTACTCACTATCTAGGGAGGTCTATGTAGAGGACTATATAGAGCTCACTACTCCTTACTCACTATCTAGGGAGGTCTATGTGGAGGATTATATAGAGCTCACTACTCCCTACTCACTATCTATGGAGGTCTATGTAGAGGACTATATAGAGCTCAGTACTCCCTACTCACTATCTAGGGAGGTCTAGGTAGAGGACTATATCGTGAGCTCACTACTCCCTTTTCACTATCTAGGTAGGTCTATGTAGAGGACTATATAGTGAGCTCACTACTCCCTACTCACTATCTAGGGAGGTCTATGTAGAGGACTATATAGAGCTCACTACTCCCTACTCACTATCTAGGGAGGTCTATGTAGAGGACTATACAGAGCTCACTATCTAGGGCGGTCTATGTAGAGGACTATATAGAGCTCACTACTCCCTACTCACTATCTAGGGAGGTCTATGTAGAGGACTATATAGTGAGCTCACTACTCCCTACTCACTATCTAGGGCGGTCTATGTAGAGGACTATATCGAGCTCACTACTCCCTACTCACTATCTAGGGAGGTCTATGTAGAGGACTATACAGAGCTCACTATCTAGGGCGGTCTATGTAGAGGACTATATAGAGCTCACTACTCCCTACTCACTATCTAGGGAGTCCTATGGAGAGGAATATTTACGATGCTCTCGCTCTCCTCCATAGATGTGTGATCTCTCCTGTCGTCCGTCTGCCGTTTTTCTTCCAGCGCCATTTCCAACAACATGAACTCTCGAATAAGAGCTCTTAAATCTTACAGACGGCACCTTTAACGACACCCGCATGTACGCTGTGGACATTGGGGATCGAACTCAGTACCTTTTTGGCTGGGAATCAAACACCCTTTGCGCTGTGTTGCTGTGTTGCTATGTTGCGTGTTGTGTGTTGCGTGTTGTGTGTGTTGTGTTTGGTGCGCCTCTGGTGAACAGAACACGGCTTTGTCATGGAGTGCCGGCTGCCTCTCTTGTACATCTGCGGCTCACAGAGGAAACCATTTTTATCTCCAATCCGTCTGAACACTCCTGTTCAGCCCGCTGCGCCCCTTCCACACAAGACAGTGGAGAGAGAGAGGGAGGGGACGGAGGGAGGGAGGGAGGGAGGGAGGGAGGGAGGGAGGGAGGGAGGGAGGGAGGAGAGAAAGAAATAGAGAGAGGGAGACGGGGAGTGTGAGAGAGAGAGAGAGAGAGAGAGAGAGAGAGAGAGAGAGAGAGGGAGGAGGGAGACGGTGGGAGACGGTGGGAGGGGAGGGAGAGAGAGGGAGAGAAGGGGAAATGGGAGACGGGGGGGGGGGGGGGGGGGGGGGGAGAGAGAGAGAGAGAGAGAGAGGGACCAAAACGGGTGGGCAGGAGCCACGAAGCTAAGCGACGGCGAAGTAAAGAGCATCTCTTTCTTCTCTCTTCATTTACCCCCCACCCCCCCCCCCCCCCCCATCTCCCCCCCCCTAGCCTCTCCCTCCCTCCCTCTCTCTCTCTTTCTTCCCTGTATCTAAGGGCCGCTTGTTTCAGTACCATGTGCCCCCCTGCTCTCCGACCGGGCATCTCCTCTCCCTTTCTCGCTCACCATCCCCAACCGTTGCTGCCTCTGATTTTTTAATAACACCTTTTGCCTCTGGACGTCTCCGGTGGGGGGGGGGGGGGGGGGGGGGGGGGGGGCGGTTCGACCATCGTCCGCCGGGACCCAGGCAGGGGCCCCCCTGTCAGCCGGGGGCCCCTGCCTGGGGGTATAATTGAGGCCACTCATCTTTGAAGAGACGGGCCGCTCTAATCAGCTCTCTTTGTACCTTTTTTTTTTCTTTCTTTTTTTCGTGTGTGTTATTTCTCGCTTCCCGGACATTACCCACTCCACCTGCTTTTCACTTGGAGGTCCTCTGGCATCCCAGAAAGCCCTCCTACTTAGTGCCCCTTGTCTGAACAGGCCTCAGACAGTTTGGACCAGCGGCTGGCCCTGGCGCTGCTGTCTGCTACCGCCCCCTGCTGGTCGGCCTTCACTCACTGGCTTTTTTGTGTGCAAGCGGGACGCCTAGGCTGACAATCGGATTAAATGTAATGCTTGATTTAGTGCTAATGGTCCACCTCCCCACCCCCGACCCCCACCCCCCCCCATCCCCATCCCCGTGTTGTAGTCTTTTGTTTCACCATTGAATAAATGTGCTTTTGAACGACCCAAATTGGCCGCCCGGCTGGACAAAAAGCCTAATAGAGTGAAGGTGTCCGTCCTCAGTAGACCAGTAGGCTTTAGGCTTTATGTTGTCACGTCCTGATGGCTTACTGTCCGGGTCTGGCACACATCACGGGTGGTTAAAACGCAATACCCAGCGATTTAATATTGGCAGGTTATCTCGCCTTAGTGCTAAGCTCAGCTATATATCAATTGTGAGTGTGTCATCAGTGCTACGGGTGGCGGCGCTGCGAAAACACCCGCCGCCCGCTCCTATTTTCCATTGAGATCCCAGAATGTAAAAGGCAAGCATTAATACAGCTGGCCTGGCACTAGGGTTCCTCCACTGGAGTCTTACTATGGACCATGGACACACAGACACACACATACACACACACATGGACACGCACAGAAACACACACACACACACACAGTAAAACATCTATTTCCATTTGCCTGCCCGGCTGGGAAGGTTTATGCAAGTTTGGGAATAAAAAATGCACCTTACTCAGTCATCCCCACAGCAGCACACACATGCAAACACACAAACACACACACGCACACACGCACACACACACACACACACACACACACACACACACACACACACACACACACACACACACACACACACACACACACAGGTGGGGGGGGTGGTACCTGTGGAGGCACCTGTCCCCATCTCTCACTTAAGTACTGCTAATGGGAAGCAGAAGAGACCCAATAAAGTGTGTTTGTGTGTGTGTGTGTGTGTGTGTGTGTGTGTGTGTACAAGTGTGTGTGTGCAAGTGTGTGTGGGGGGTGTGTCTGAGCCCATAACAAGCGCCGGTCTCTGATGGATCACCTGGACTTCTTCCTCCAAAGACAGCCTCATTTTTCCCCGCCCGCCCCCGACCGCCCTCAGCTCACCAGCGCCAGCGGACGAACAAAGGCCACTTATTGTAATACCGAAAAACGCTCTCATCACAACGGCCACTTGCTCATCGCCTGACAATGCAGCTGTCGAGATTCGCCATAAAACCGGAGGAATAGGCGGTGAGAGCTTTGCTTGTGTAATATGCACGCGCACACACACACACGTACACATTTTGATCTGCACTTTAATAACCCAGACACAATGTCTGGTGGACAGAAAGCTGTTGATGAACCGTTTGAGGTCTGATGATAATCATAGAGGGCTAACTATGGAGTATCAAGTCCAAGAAGGACAGAAAGATAGAGAAGGTCTTGATGGCCGCGTTACTATGGATCCCACTTCTCTTCTTGGTTAGACCCGCCCACACTGCCCAGAATCACACTGTGGTTCGCTGGCGACAAATCTCCTAAACCTAATACCTAAACTAACCATCTCTAACCTAATACCTAAACTAACCATCTCTAACCTAACACCTAAACTAACCATCTCTAACCTAACACCTAAACTAACCATCTCTAACCTAATACCTAAACTAACCATCTCTAACCTAACACCTAAACTAACCATCTCTAACCTGACACCTAAACTAACCATCTCTAACCTAACACCTAAACTAACCATCTCTAACCTAACACCTAAACTAACCATCTCTAACCTAATACCTAAACTAACCATCTCTAACCTAATACCTAAACTAACCATCTCTAACCTAA
>JAOPHQ010001821.1:0-22500 GCA_030340625.1 Merluccius polli | reverse complement strand
TCCACAAACATACATATCCACACGCACACACAAACACACATATACACACATCCACACACACACACACACACATCCACACACACATATACACACACATCCACACACGCATACACGCACACACACACACACATATACACACACATCCACAAACACACATACATGCACATCCACACACACACACACACATACACACACTTCCACACACACATCCACACACACATATCCACACACGTCCACATACACACAGACACAAACACATATACACACACACATATCCACATACACACACACACATCCACACACACGTATACACACACACACACACATACATCCACACACACACACACACACACACATACATCCACACACACACACACACACACACACACACACGACACGTGGGTCTAAGAGGCGTCCCGGGTGCGCTGCGGTGTGTGGGAACACGGACGGCGGCGCACCGCAGGGACGCGCTGACATGGTGGACTTTAATGGACATGTGAAGCCGTCCACAAAAGCCTTTTGTGACATGTTCTGAGGGAAATGGTTTTTTCTTTCCTTGCTTTTTTTCTTCTTGTAAAAGTACCACTCTGGTCAAGGTCAGAAACGTCGGCCCTGAAAACGCGAACGCGTGATTGGCCGACGCCGGACATGTTGGACATGTACTGTAGTTGAATGGATTCCCATACGTGTCTCGATTCAGGAAGTCAGTCCGCTCGCATGTAGGCCGCGGTGTACGCTTTTCACTTACTTGCGGTCGTGGGTGAATTGTGTAAGTAAGCACACGCCATACTTCGTTTCGCCATACTTCGCCCTGTGGAGTGCGTGGGTGCATGGATGGAGACGCGGCAGCACATATGTCTTACATGGAGACGCAGACTGTGTGTGTAGGGGCGGTATGGGCTGCGGCGGCTAGGCCTTTCGGCTCCCTGCAGCCGGAGAGGCTCTGGGTTAAATCCCCCCTGTAATCCCAGCAACATGGCCAACTGGTGGAGGGAAAACGTGTCGCCTCCTCCTTCAGTTGCATTGAGGAAAGCATTTAGTGATGAACGCCGTGAACCAAAACCAGACGTGGATCCCCACTGAGATCCCACACACACACACACACGGTCCACCTCAGGAGATCAAGCCCAGTTAGTCGGTCACTCATCTTTCAATTTGGTGGTGATCAGGGCCGTGCAGAGACCCTTTGAGGGGCAGGGGCTCAAATTCAAAAAAGGGCACATGCAAAAAAAATGTTTTAGCAATATATGTCATTTTTATTTTAAATACTGAATTACGCTTTTTCAAATACTTCAAATACTAAATCAACAATTTAACTTAAATTTACAACTTAAAATGAAACATGGAGCCTTACTTCAGACTACATTCACATGAATAAAAAATGCAACTGCGCAAAAAAAATGTAATCTTACATACATTATTAATACTGTAGAAAGGGCTATATCAAATTGTACATAATCCACAATACTGTACACCTTAAATATGGAGCCTTAAGTTAGAGTTTCACACACAATGTATCCAAAAAAATGCAACCCTTGTCCAAGCAAAATGTAAAGATACAGTATTCAAACTATACTGTTTATAGAAAGTGCAATATGACATTTAACATAATAGTAAGTCCACAATACTGTACACCTTAGAATGAAATATGGAGCCTTAAGTTAGACATTCACACAAATATATCCAAAAAATGCAACTGTTGTCCAAGCAAAATGTAAACATACAGTATAATAGTAAATCCACAATACTGTACACCTTAGAATGAAATATGGAGCCTTACATCAGACTATATTCACACAAATATTATCCATCCAAAATGCAACAATCTGACATCAAAATATGTGATTGAAATAAAATGTGTGTGTGTGTGTGTGTGTGTGTGTGTGTGTGTGTGTGTGTGTGTTGTGTGTGTGTGTGTGTGTGTGTGTGTGTGTGTGTGTGTGTGTGTGTGTGTGTGTGTGTGTGTGTGTGTGTGTGGAGAGGATACAGCAGGTTAATCTCAATAGCAGAGTAACCGTGACAATTGCGTTCATTTTAGTTGTAACGCTAACGCCTTGTTCGCGGATCACTATAGGGATATAAGATGTAGATATAAGATGAAATAGCCTAGGGCACTTTTACATAACAGCCTGCCTGCCTTCCTACTAGTACTACTACTAGTGCCAACGTGCATAAACTAGCCTACTGCCAGAGACACTGAGAGTAGACATGACACGGATTTGGCCATGTCATGTGGCCAAGTAGTTAGGCCTACTACAGAGTATACAGATTCAATATAACGACGTATGCTTTCCCTTTGCAATTTCAAAAGGTTTCCCAGATAGGTTAGCTGTATAGCTAGCTGGTAGGCTATAGAAAATAAACCGAGTGGTAGCCACTTCCACAGGTCAGTTAAAACGATGCTTGTTGAAAAGCTTTTGCTGGCAAACATAGGCCTATACTTCAAAATGACACTACAAAACGAGATAACTGTTACAGTTTATTTAGCATTATCAACTTAATGGTTTTGGAAACAACTGTCTGTGTCTGACTCTGTAGTGATCTTACCCTGCGTTGTACCGTCTCTTAAAACAACGAGCGCATCCTGCAGGCAGGCACATTGTGAAAGGTCACGTTGATAGCCTATGACGTCACCCAGCGGCAGCAGCGCACTGAGCGCCGGTAAACGAGGCTACAAAGTACAAACTTTACTTCTATATTATTACTTTTAGACATTTTTATTTTCGAATAATTGATTCACATGTTAATGTTTAATTGTTTGTGTGTAATTTTACAAAGCATTGAACATTTAAATGACCACTCAAAAGGGCACTTTGGTCCTTCAGAGGGAAAGGGCAGGGGCCATAGCCCCCCCTCTGCACGTGCCTGGTGGTGATGACAATAGTCAATAGATCATTGATGTCAATAATCAATAGATTAGTCTTATCTAGATTATTAAATCAATAAATACATTTTTGTTGTTGTTATATTTTGTGTGAAATGATTGATTTCTTTTAGTAAGTAGCCTTGTACCGTAATAGGCGGGATAAGCTGCGTCACCCGCTCTGGGTTTATTTCGCAATAATGAGCGGCTCGCTGTGCATTATCCTTTCCAATGCACCGCAAAAGGTCAGAGATTCAGGGAGAGAGGGTGAGTATGTGAGTGAGAGAGACAGAGAGAGACAGAGAGAGAGACAGAGAGAGAGAGAGAGAGAGAGCATATCTGCATATCCGGCGGCGTGCGGCGAGACGGGGGAGAGGCGGTGAGATGGTGTGGAACGGCAGATGACTCATCACCGCTCTCCGTGACTTCAGTGACATTACCCGGGATAATGGGCCGCGTTCACAAGTGGCCCATCGCAGTCACAGTATAGTTCAGACGCCGCTTATTGATTTTTATTATCATTGTCGCCATCTGGTGCCGTAAAAAATGATAAGCGTGACGCGGGTTTCACACTTTGTCGTCGCGCCCGAGCGTTACAATATGCTCCCGCGCAGGGGCGCTGATCCTCGATGAGCGCGTACTGTACTGTACAGACGTACGGCGGCGTGTTGTTGGCTCCTTCCCCGCTTATCCCTGCAAGGGAGGAGGTCGTGTCAAGCGGCGCCGGGATTTTACATCTTAAAAATGTTCACACGTTCGGTTTTACAAAAAATGTGGGTAACGCTTTATATTAAGGTCCTTGTAATAACCATTAATTAATAGGTAATAAGGCCCTTGTAAGTCCTTACAAGATGCTTATTAACATTATTGTGTGTTTATAAGCCTATATAAGTGTTAATAATGGCATTATAATACAGTTAATAGCAGGCTATAACACATTTATAAGCGCTTATAAGAAACTTGTTAACAGTTTGCAAATGCTTAAGAACATTAATAAAAGCCTCATGAGTATCTTATAATTGTTCATAATAGCATTACAAACACCCATAACCCACCCATTACGACTTTGCCATGCCTTTATTAATCTTCCTTTGTTTGCTTAGTGATATTAAAATATACTTTATTGCTCATCTATTATAAGTTAACTATGCTTTTTGCAGCTACCGGATCTAAAGCGAGAACAATGCCTTATATAGGCTTATAAACACACAATATAATAATAATGTTAATAAGCATCTTGTAAGGACTTACAAGGGCCTTATTACCTATTAATTAATGGTTACTACAAGGACCTTAATATAAAGCGTTACCAAAATATGTGTTTGTTTCATTCATTTTTCATCAGCATCGTCCGGTTTAGTCATGAAACATAACTGTATGCAATTACACACGGAAACATGGTTGACCTTTCGATCTGAATCCTATCTTTGACACTCCTAGCCTTCCCCCCCCCCACACACTGCAATGATGCCCACATCGGACCACATGGACCATCACCACCACCACCTCCACCACCACCACCTCCACCACCACTACCACCACCACCACCACCATCACCATCACCGCCAGAAACCATCACCGCCAGAATCCGTCCTCGCCGCCGCCTGGCCCCGGCGCTCCCTTCGGAGAGGCTTTACCCACCGATCCATCAGACGGAGCAGGCGGTCAACGCTAGCTAACAAGCTCCCCGGAGCTCGCCCACCCAGCGCCGCAGAACCACGCGGAGGCTTCCAGCGAGCCGTGCGGCGCCGAGGCTTCCTCGCTTCCCTGGCACGGATCTCGCATAAGTACGGAGTGATGGATCGCGACGGGTCTCCGACGCGATAGACGGAGGATGGTGACGAAATTCCTCGCGTCTGTCCCCATCTGGCGAGCGGTCTGTCTGTGGCGCTTAATGCACTTTATGTGTGTGGCGATGAATTAGAGGAAATGTTAATTTGTTGTGTTGTTTCGGCTTTTTTTTTGTGTGCCTTTTAATTCTTTTGTTCGGAGGATACACGGAGCTGTATAAAATCGAGGTTGCTGAGTTTTTCTGTTACGACCGCTTCGTCCATTCATTTGTTCCAGAAATGGTGTCGCTTTTGGTAAACTATTTGTCCCCGTGCGGGAATTGGTTTGCAGAGTAATCACAAAGCATTTAACCCTCACATACTATACTTCGCTCCTTGCAGTAGCTTTGGTGTGGAAACAAAGTGGAGGAGGGCGATGTGGTCGGCCAGATGGCAACAGTTCAAACGAGGAGGCAAGGGGGGGGCGCCTCTATTGTTGGCCTTATTCCCCTTTCTGTCTCTATAGATTGATTATAAACCTGGTAACATAATCCCTAAACTGGCTGGTTGTTACAGTTTATATATCAGAACAACAACCGGTGGGTTGACTCAAGCTTGTCCGCTGCGAGTCCTGCTGTTGCTGAGCTTCTTACAGATGGAGACTACAGAGTAATGATCAGCCCAAAGCAATGAAATCTTGTTACAAGACGTCGCATTAAGCTTTGATGAGGCCTCTGCTATCCAGCCCCTCCGATGCAAATCTCTGGGGAGACTTTTCTACTCTGTAGGCTCACTTTGCTGATTATTGAATAATTGTGTCCCCTGGCCAGGTCTCTCAGGTCTACTGACCAAGGCCCTCCGGTTGCCCCGAGATCCAGGATAAAAACTCAGTTGTGGCTCCCACTCTCTGGAACCGTCTTCCCTTAGTCATTAAAAACAGTCGATAGTTTTTTAGAAGCTGTTAAAAATGCACTTGTTTTGTAAGCACCTTGTTTTATAATGTGTGTTTGTCTTCTGTGCAGCTTAAATGTCCCTATATTGTTTTTCTGTTTGTTTTTTTAATTTTGTATTTTACTTCTATTTCCTTTAATGTTTTCATTGTACAGCATTGTACAGCATTGTACAGCACCCTGTAACTCTTGTTTTGAAAGATGCTTTATACCTTTCTCACGGTAGACTTTGCCAAAATTATCTAGTCTACTAGATTATCAAAATTGCTGTATTTGTAGTTGCTATTGGAGACCTAACGAGAAATAAACCATTTCAGACTCCACGTGTCGAGCACTAATGTCCATCCTAACATCAATGAGACACATGCCAATGTCAGAAAGTATCGGTTGAATCAGTGAAATAATGTTCAGACGGTATATCGCTCAAGGGTAGAGTGGCCTCTTTTGACGTGTGCCTGCGCAGGCGTTGCTCTGGGATTCAGAGGCTAGGCGAGGGTTTGTTGTGATGTCCTTCAGGGGCTGTTAGGGAGCTCTCCGCATGGTTGATAATGTGATGGCGACAGGGCGTGGGTACGTGAGCCTGTAAATGATAATTAGCAGAGATGGCCCGACGTGGCTTCGAGCTCACAAACTCTTGGGACATGCAAGTCTGACAGATTTAATGTCTTCCAAACATCCACCTTTATTGAAACAGAGATGCTCAAATGAGTCCCAGGACTGTTTTGCAATAAGGTGATGTGCGCAGGCAACACGGCATGACAAAAATACAGATAATTAGGCCTTCGGCTATTAGATAGTTCGTAAAAATAATAACGGCATGAGCACAACGTTTATTTTCTAATGTTAGAGTAGTGTAACAGGCCTATCTATGTGTCTTATGTTGAGACTTTTGAATAACATTGTAATCATCTGGCAGAAATATGTGTTTTTAGGTGTTTATAAAAATAAGTAATGAGTATTAACATGTGTTAATGTGCCTGGTCTGAATGGGACAAACGTACAGCAAACCAACATGTAATGTCTGCAGTGACCTGCAGAGGGCGGCGGCGCGTCGCCATGGAAACATTATAGCGTCGAAGAAGAAAGGCACACAGAAACAGAGCACATAGAAAGTAACGGGCAAACGATTTAACAACGAGAAATTGTTTTAATTTTTTTTCACAGCTTCGCCTAAATATTAAACACAGCGGACACAGTCTCAACCAAATCATATGAAGAAGTAGTATTTGTTTTCTTCCAGTGATTTCACTGCTTTGCAACAACGTGCACATCGCGGTCTATCACCTCCATTTACTTTCATATGTCCCCCCTTCATGTGATGACTAAATAACAAGCGGAAAAATCACACCTCAACAAAAAAAATGCATTTAAGGACCCCCGAAAAACCCCCACCTAAATCCAGAACCAGAACCACAGCAGAACCAGCAGCAGCAGCAGACATTGCTCTTCTATCGGGTGTGACTCTATGTGAACGCAGCGCATTGTTTTGATAGCAAATCTGCTGCGGAAGTTCGCCTCACACACACACAGTTATATATGTATACACACATATATACACATATATAATATATACTTATACACCTTCCCACCGTCACTGCTTCTATAAAGGTTTGTGGTTAGCATGTATGGACAGTATTGGTGTTGAATGTGCATGTTGTGTATTATATCTCCCTTCACCCCCACCACAGCACACACATATAACACCATGTAGCTGGAGCTAGCATGCTAACAGGCTAGCCTGGTCGCGACTTAACGGACCGATGGCCGTCATAATGGGTTTATTTTATATTTTTATTTTTATTTTTTTTATTTTGGGGGGGGGCATTGTTATTGTTATTTATTTCGTGTCAGATAAGTATTTCTAGAAAAAGGTTTTGATTTGAGTCGAGATGATGAGATGCAGACCTTTTGACAGCAGCAGCTGTTCGCAGCGAAATGATCGCTCATGATAATAAAACCTCAATGTGGTCGGAAGCCCTGCTCACAATAATAACAATATATAATATAATATAATAATAATGACGTTTATACCACTCAGAAAAAAGACTACAGCTTGGTCACCAGCCACTGGTGACAGCGGGGGACCCTGTGGCTTGGGATGCAGGTCTCATGTTGATGGAAACTGCACATAATGTGAGGTTAAGCTGTTAACTCATTTTTATTTACAGATGTTTTATAGATATAGACATCTGCAGACACCGAGTCTCCTCCAATTAGTCTCATTACCAAGCACACGTTGCCTGCACTGACACACAATGTCCCCTCATTTCTCGTCTGTTGTTATCAATAGTAGGTTAATCAACGTGATTATATATATATATATATATATATATATATATATATATATATATATATATATATATATATATATATATATATGAGAATGCCTATTGCTAATATTACCCCATCATTTGATAAATCTGGTGTAAAAGGGGATTTTATCCACCAGGGGGCGCTGCAGCACAGCACTGTTTAATGTGTTGTATGCTTGCTGAGGCCTGGAAAGGTGATGTGGTGCTTTAAATACCCTGAAAGATTTGTGTTTATTGTGTCTTTTTCTGCCTCTGACAAGGTTATATTTGCTGTATGGAGAGATTAATGCCACATGCTTGTTTGGCCACATCCAGGATATGACAGCTTCCTATGTACATGGGAGGGGACAGAGGTTTAAACCACAATGATATTGTTTCTATTTCAAGGGCTGTGTGGTCGTAACCATGAGAGCTGGACTTGGGAATGATCATATATTTCTCTGTGCAGTCATGTCCTGTCCCCCAACCCCAATGTCGTCAAATCGAAAAGCAACACGTTCAAACATTATTATATTTCTTCTGTGGATATGCCACATATTTTCACAACAATAAAAGCTCTTGAAAGATTGGTATTTAACACCAACTATTTGGACTGACCTTGTGAGGAGAGTAGGGACTTTCTTTTTTTTTTGTTTCTAGTCTCTATACATATTGAACACAGCAGGACATTCCTATTAGAGAAATCATTGACTTGACAAGACCCAGTTTGGTTGGATGAGGGAGGTCAGGGATCAAGGCATGGATCAGCAGGATACAGAGCCATGATCTGATCTGAGCAGCATCCCTGCCCTGTGGCATCGCTGTTCTCCCCACACTTCAACTCTCTCGCTCTCTCGCTCTGTCTCACACCCGGCCCACTGTCAGTCCATGTTGGCCACACTTTGCTCAGAGTCACACTGTCTGATAAAGATTTTTTGGAAAAAGCGAAAACGTGTAGTCCCAGCAGTACACACTGAGGGCATATATTCCCTATGCTAACTGTGATATTTTTTTATGTTTGTGTCTAGACCTGCCTTGTTGGCCGAGGAGTCATGGACGAGCAGACGGGCTCGCCGGGAGCCACCACAGACAACAGCAGCCAGAGAAATGGAGAAGAGGTGAGAGACGCCCAGGATGCAACAAGGATGCCATTTATCCCCAGGTCTTTAAAGAGGTTGTCCAAGACAACTGTGGATTACAACAGTGGGCTGCTTGCTAGCCTAGAAGATAGGGCTGAACAATTAATCAAAATATTATCGAAATCACAATTTGGCCAAGTGCAATATCCAAATCGCAGGAGCTGCAATTTGGGTAAAATGTGTAAATGTAAATGTAGAACACCGTTATAAATGTACTGTAGTGCTGTACTGTAGTACATGTTTGTTTGGTACAGACCCCAACAAATGTTCCCACTAATAGTGAATTATATCGCAATCACAATATCTGTCAAAATAATCGCAGTATGATTATGATTACTAGAAGTGTTTGTATTGTCAAATGAACAAACTCGGTATGTTTACATGCGCACAAATCAGCCTTAATTATCGAATTATTGAATTATGGGCTGTCATGTAAACACCTTAGTGCGATTCCATTTATTCCCGGAGCATAAATTAGATTAAGTATTTTGTCGCCAATGTACTTTGTGATTTAAACTCCTCAATTGCATTTTGGTCGGTGTATTTATTCTGCGCCTGTACCAAAACGTCAGAGAGACGTGTGCCACCATTTTGTCCCGAAACAGCGGATTCACCTAAACAAGAGCATGTTTGTGTGACGGCTAACCGTCCAACGCACTTTTGGACCGATCAGGTGATGTCTTTTATGATTAAATGAGCAAGCTAAACATGTTGTGAAATTGCCGCAATAAAGTATTCATTCTGTTGAATATTCCTATTACAATCATGGCCATAATAACCTCTGTAATCCGAATGTCAATAAGTACTTTATTACTCCCAGACAGGAAATGAGGGCAGAAAGTACTGGACAGTAGTAGAATTTAAGAAGAGATGGAAAACAAAAACAAGAATAAATCTACAAAAAGTACAGATTAATACCTCCAGGGTGCAACCATAATCTCATGAATCAAACTAAGGTGTGTGTGTGTGTTAGGGCTGGGCAATATATGCGATATGCCCAAAGTCATCCATCCAGATATAGGGCATTTAATATCTCAATAACGATATACAGTATATCATGATATAGCATGTTTTCTGGTCATTCAATAAATAAATAATATATAATCTAAAATAACCACACGGTAAAGCCAATTATTGTATACTCCAAATTAAATACTTAATATTTTCTTAATCTTATGCCATATCAGGATATAAAAAAAAATCCAAATCTAGTGTTGTATCACGATATCGATATAATATAAATATATATTGCCCAGCTCTAGTGTGTGTATACAGACATACCGTATGGCTGCGTCCTTTTGACCGGTCTCCTCCTCTGTGCTGCAGAAGCCCCGGCGCGGCAGCTGGACCAAAGGCAAGCGGAAGAAGCCGCTGAAGGACAGCAACGCTCCCAAGGCGCCGCTCACCGGCTACGTGCGCTTCATGAACGACCGGCGGGAGCAGCTCCGCGCCGAGCGGCCCGACGTTCCCTTCCCGGAGATCACCCGCATGCTGGGGAACGAGTGGAGCAAGTTGCCCCCGGAGGACAAGCAGGTCAGTGGGGAAGCCACTAGGGCCGGCACCATACCTCCCCATTTCATACAATGACGATACTTGGGTGCCGATTCGGGATGTATTGCGATTTTTAAGTATTGAGATTCCATATTGCGATTCATTGCGATTTTTGTTTACTTATATAACACTAGACCATGGCAAAAAGTTGAATCATACACAGAGGCATATTTCCAAAAACAATGCACATCACATGTGTTATTTCAGCAGCGTCATTGCTATACTGGGAGGCTTTAAGGGAAGGTGACACGCTCATTTTGACGTAGTGTACTTCTTGTACGCATTAAATGTGAAAACATAATAAACAAACAAAAAATGATTAAATGAATAAATTGATTCAGGCAATAAAAAATGTTAAAAAACAAAATGCGATACTTTTTTTCCCACCCCTGGAAGCCATTGTGGGAGGAGGGGGCAGTTTGGATGTTTTCTTTATTTTTGATGTTTTTTGTATTTTTTGCTGCATGCCTTTTTGGTTTTGCGATATTGTCACCATATGGGAATCGGATTTGGCAGAGCTGTGCTCAGTGAGTCGGCAAGTATTTGGGTAATTTGCAATATACAGCGCAAGGCCTGGCATCTGCTGAACTGGCTTCTGAGAATCCAAGAGTCATTTGTTTCTCCCGCAGGAGGACAGATTGGTGTTTTCTCGACAACAATCTGTGTTGCTTACAGTTCGTTGGCCAAATGTTTTTTCCGTTTTAATTGTCTCTTGTTTTGTTTGTTTCGCCTCTCGTGTTTTGGCTTATTTTCCCGGTTATCTTGCACGTGCTTTTTGAATAGTCCACCTAACAGTAATTAGTTTTTATGCGGTTATTATTCTAGTAGCATTGTTGTTGTTTTGTTTTTTTCTAGATGCACATCTAGTATTATAGCACAGGTAAAACTCAGATTCCTCCTTCCTTATTCTTCTCCTATCCTTGGATGGAAGTAGAAGTCTAAACCGATTCATCATGCAACATGCAAACAACCTTCATACAGCTGTGCAGACCTCTGGTCAATACTCCTTTACACCTACAGGGATGCACACAATGAGTTGTATGCAAATCCTTTAGAATACCATCCTATACACACAGCCATTATAATCACTTTTACAGACCCACAGGATGTGATGTGGGAGGACATAATCTATATGTAAATGTATCTATGGGTTGAAGAAAACTTGATTGTCAGTTTTGTCAGTACTGTACCCTTTTAAAATGTAGTCCACATACTCCAGCATTCCCTCCTTTTCATCATCAAGTTCTATTTAAAGTGTAATACTGTGTGTAATACTGCGTGTCACATTGTCAATTACCTGTATAATTGCGTTGCGGACATTTACGATAGCCGCCTTCGAGGTCTAATAGATGGGCTTAGTTGTCAGGCATGAAGGTGGTGGTATAATAAAGCGCTGTTTTCCAGATACCAGCACCTTCGCATAACGATGATATGGTTTCAGTGGGATTGTTCTCTCTATTTTTGTCCGTTATTGGATAATAACTTTTCTCTTTCGAGGCTTTGAGTGAATGACGGTTGTTTAATATAGCAAATTGTAGCGTTTCTTTTAGCAAACAATTCCCACTTACCCAGAAATAATTACCTTTCTCCCCCTACACACACACACTCACACACTCTCTAACACACATGTACACTCACACACACAAAATATCCCCAGTTGTTCACCCATCCATCCCTATAGAAACTACAGATACTACTGTAGAGCCTCATTTACACAAAACATGACACCTCTCCTCTCCCTGTGCTCCCTCCTCTTCCTCCCCCTCCTCTCCCTCCTCATCTTCCCCCCCCTCCCCCCCCATCACCTCCTATATTGCACCTTCCTCCTCCTCCACAGCGCTACCTAGAGGAGGCGGAGCGGGACAAGGAGCGCTACATGCGGGAGCTGGAGAAGTACCAGAAGACGGAGGCCTACAAGCATTTCACCCGCAAGGTGCAGGAGAAGCAGAAGGGCAAGAGGCACCGGACAGGTGGGATGTTTATTTTATTATCTCCTCCTCCTCCTCCTCCTCCTCCTCCTCCTCCTCCTCCTCCTCCTCCTCCTCCTCCTCCTCCTCCGTCTCCTCCTCGGGATAGGAGGAATTGGGATAAGATATCGTGTTATGAATCCAGGGAGGGACATTCAGGACAGCAGCCATTAACAGAAATAGAAAGGGTAGGTCAAGGTAGGATTACAGTAACCATAACAAGATGTATACATATAGCTCTGTGAGCGGAGGGTCGGCTGGATATTGGAGTCCAGAGAGCAGTAGAATAACAAAGTGAAATTAAATCAACTCTATTTTATTTATATATTTCTATGAATGGGCTATTGTTGCATCAGTGGAGCCAGGGTTGCATGGATGGATGGAATTATATTAGTATGTATACTGTATAAAGTTTGAAAAGCAGGCAGCAACAGCAGAACAACCGCAAAATTAACTTTTGTTTGTCCACCGGCCAAGTGGCTTGTGAATGTTCACATTTTACCATCCACTTAATAGATTATCATTGTTTTTTGGGGCTGGTGATCTACCAGTCACTTACATATTTGACCAGCATTTGGCTAGGGCTAATGTTGTGTCTGGTGTAAAGGTGTGTTGCACTGACCGACAACTGTCCTTTCTCTTCCTCTCAGAGGGCGGACACCAAGTAACCAATGACAACCATCATGAGGTGAGTCGTGACTTCATGCTGTCTTTAAGGCAGGGGTCCTTACAGTGTCACTGGTCCAGGGGGTCACTAAACCAGTGTGTCTGGCTGGCTATCAAAGCGTTTTCACCATGATAGTTGTAGAAGGTTTGTGTTATTCAGGAACTGTGGCTTTTGTTGTATTTTGTGTTTCAGTTGGTGTTTTTATGTTTACATTTTACATTTACACATAGGGCATTTAGCAGGCGCTTTTGTCCAAAGTGAATTACGATAAGTACATTTGTCAGTAGAAAGTAAACCGACGGTACCGCAAGGATTTCAATATATAACAAGTTATTTTGTTATGCAAATATTTTGTAGATTTATTTTGCACACCCGAAATGAACTCGAGTCAAACTCACGGTGGGAGTGCTAAAGTCACTTTCCATTTTTCATAAAGTGCAAACCCCAATGTGTTTCTCCTGCAACAAAACCTGATATTATTATTATTTTTTAACTGATGGGAAAAACGCCATCGGTTTGATTGAACGCCTCCTTATGAACCCTCATAAGGAGGCGTTCTCTAGACGCCGGCCTTTGCATTTTTCCCACTCAACAATCGCAGGGCTCATTGTTTCAGCTGTGAAGTTGGTCTAATCCTCCTTGGGGCGGTGTGTTTAGTGTGTTTGCTCAGGCTCAAGTGTTGTGATTTAAAGGTTTTTGAAACGTTTTAAACTGAGGCGGGTAACAGGCAAGCGGTGGCTGGGTGTTTATTTGTATTCCCGGGGGAATAGCGGCTCTTAAATGTTTGTTTTGGAGCCAAGTAGGAAGGAAAAAAATTGTGAAAAAGTATTCTCTTGTGAAGAAGCAGCTATTTATTCAGTTGAATTGTACTGCACTTTGTTTAAAAGCATAATTTGTATGATTATGATGTATTAATACCATCTGGTTCAAAACCAGGTTAGCGTCCCTCAACTAAAAACAGTCTTCTGAGAGTAACAGTGTTAGTATTTCTGGGTTCTGGGAGTAGCAGTGTTAGTGATGGCTGGTGTTGTGACCTGGAGATCAGTGGTTCCCAACCTTTGACTTTAGGCGAGATCATCTTTCGCGGACCACCTCATATGCAAACTGTCAAAAAATAGATAAATAGTGGCTGAGCAAAGTGCCAGCGCCCCCCTTCATACAGAATGATTACTGCAAGAAGGCCGCGGCCAGTGGGGAACAGTGGAAAGAAAAAGTCAGCAACAATGTTTATTAATAACATATTAATACAAAACATTACAATGGAAAACATTACAATGGAAAACATATGAGGAATGCACAAAGCGGCACTATTTTGGAAATAATAACTATATTTACTGAACATTATTCATAACCTATTTAATTCAAATGATCGATATTATTTTTTCTATTATTGTCAATTTGTCTATTTTAATAATAAAATCCTACATGGTACGCATACCACAGGTTGAAAAAACCTGTGGTCCATTGCCACATCCCTATCAGAATGCCTTGCTCAATGCCCTCTGCCCTCCCAGCCAGTTATTTATATTGTTTTCAGATCATATTCACCAGATGAACCAGATGCTTTTTAAACCTCCTCCTCCTCCTCCTCCTCCTCCTCCTCCTCCTCCTCCTCCTCCTCCTCCTCCTCCTCCTCCTCCCTCCACCCTGTCCGTCTGTCTCTGCCACCAGAAGGATGGGGAGGGGAAGGAGAGGTCCGTGTTTGACATCCCCATCTTCACAGAAGAGTTTCTCAACCACAGCAAAGGTGAGTGGGACTGGAGCGCGCGGCTAGCTAGGTAGCTAGCTAGGTAGGTAGCTAGCTGCCTTCCAGATGCCACAGTACATGATGTTGGTGGGGGGGGGGGGGTTGTCAAACCATTGTTTCAGGTATTCCCCTGGGATGTTGGAGATATGCTGCTGTCATCTCCCTCCACAGAATACACAGACACACACCCACTCTCTCCGTCTCACACACACACGCTCTCCCTCTCTCTCACTCACACCCTCTCTCTCTCTCTCTCTCTCTCTCTCTCTCACTCACTCACTCACTCACTCACTCACTCACTCACTCACTCACTCACTCACTCACTCACTCACTCACCCACTCTCCCTCCCAAATGGACGGTGACATGAATCTCTTGAACCTTTTGCGGTGCATTGGAAAGGATAATGTACAGCGAGCCGCTCAGTATTGCGAAATAAACCCAGAGCGGGTGACGCAGCTTATCCCGCTTACTACACGGCTACTTACTAAAGAAAGCAATCACTTGACACAAAATATAACAACAACAAAAATGTATTTATTGATTTAAAAATTATTTTAGCGCTATCCATTAGATTTTACAGTTGGAAATAGCGTCCGTAGCAACAGTCTGTTATTCATAGCAGCCGTCTGCCGTTCAGAAATAACTGTATAATAAGACCATGTAATGCTGTAATTGACCAATCAGAATCGAGCGTTCAACAAAGCCGTGTAATAATACACCGACCGCACTCCATTCAAGGCGTTTACATGACATGAAGCCAACCTGACTGATAAAGCAGGGTGCTGATTTATTCGGGTTAGCTTCATCGATTACAGTGTTTACAGGACACTCTGTGGTTGACGGTTATTAACGATTGCCTTAACCCCCAATTAATTGACCCCATTTTACCCGCACAGCCCGCGAGGCGGAGATGCGTCAGCTGCGGAAGACCAACATGGAGTACGAGGAGCGCAACGCGGCGCTGCAGAAGCACGTGGAGAACATGCGCGGCGCCGTGGAGCGCCTGGAGGGAGACGTCACGCAGGAGCGCGGCCGCAACGGCCTCCTGCAGCAGCACCTGGAGACGCTGAGGCAGGCGCTCGCGTCCGGCTTCTCCTCCGTCCCGCTGCCCGGTGAGGGGGGGGGGGGGGGAGGAGGG
The DNA here is from genome assembly GCA_030340625.1 of Merluccius polli. Lineage (NCBI taxonomy): Eukaryota > Metazoa > Chordata > Actinopteri > Gadiformes > Merlucciidae > Merluccius > Merluccius polli. The sequence goes on along the minus strand of JAOPHQ010001821.1, from coordinate 6,417 downwards.
CTGGGGGTGAGGGGGGCCGGGAGAAGAGGGCTGGGGGTGAGGGGTGGGGGGGGCCGGGGGAGGAGGGCTGGTGGTGAGGGGGGGCCGGGGGAGGCGGGCTGGGGGGTGAGGGGGCTGTGGGAGGAGGGCTGAGGGTGAGGGGGGCCGGGGGAGGAGGGCTGGGGGTGGGGGGGGGCCGGGGGAGGAGGGCTGGGGGTGAGGGGGCTGTGGGAGTAGGGGGTGACTAGGACTGGGGATGAGGGGGGCTGGGGGTGAGGGGGGCCGGGAGAGGAGGGCTGGGGGTGAGGGGTGGGGGGGGCCGGGGAAGGAGGGCTGGTGGTGAGGGGGGCCGGGGGAGGCGGGCTGGGGGTGAGGGGGCTGTGGGAGGAGGGCTGAGGGTGAGGGGGGGCCGGGGGAGGAGGGCTGGGGGGTGGGGGGGGGCCGGGGGAGGAGGGCTGGGGGTGAGGGGGCTGTGGGAGTAGGGGGTGACTAGGACTGGGGATGAGGGGGGCTGGGGGTGAGGGGGGCCGGGGGAGGAGGGCTGGGGGTGAGGGGGGCTGGGGGAGGAGGGGGTGACTAGGACTGGGGATGAGGGTCGGCTGCGGCTGTAAAACTGGACCAAAAGTCCCATACATGTTCTGTTCTGTTTGCGGGCGCAAACAAGGCGTATAAGTGGCGTCACGCTATTTCAGCGAATTATTTGCAATTTGGTCAACATTTCAAACAATACGCCTCACCTACCAGTGAGGATCTGACCTGTCACTGACCTTTGACCTTTAGGATTTAGGAAGGCCGGCAGGATGTTTTTCCAGAGCCTCAGTACAAAATGTTTCTGCTTCGGAGGCTTTGCTACCTTTTTTTTAGGTCATTATTATGCTGTTTTCAGAGCGATGCGGGAGCCAGAAATGAGGATGTATTAAAACCCACTGCCGGTAACCGCTGTCAGACTTGTTGTCATGGTGATCCTGGCTGTTTCACCGCCAGGCTAACAGGCCGATTTTTTCGCTCACGGCACCAATTTGAGTCCTAAAGGCGAAGACTAGAAAAACACCAGGCAGTAACAAGGTGGGGGGGGTCATCAGTATAAGTACATATAAGTACACAGTACATACCACCCATGTTTCTATTTTGGAGACCGTTTCACACCTCACTCTTGGTATCGAGCGGTTCTTTAATATCCAATACCTTTGATAACGTTTGATAGATGTTTCCATGCGTTGATATGCCAATCGCCTGTATTAGCCTATTATGTCGTTAACGGTATCTGAGTATTGCAACCAATAATTTCCAGTTTCCGACTCTGTCCAAAGTGATTCCCTTTTTGTGTATATTTGTGCACATGTCTATAAAGATATATAATCTTGAATCCTCTTCCTCCCTTTGATGCCCTTCGCTAACGGCAAATCTTATGTTTTCTAATGGCTCGCTTTGGGATCGCTAATGGCTAGCTTTGGCTTTGCTAATGGCTAGTTTTGTGCTTGCTAACGGCTGGCGTGCGTTTGCTCTCCCCAGGCAGCGGAGAGACCCCCACCCTGGACTCGGTGGACTCCTACATGAAGAAGCTGCACAGCATCGTGGTCAGCAACCCGCAGGAACACGAGGGCCTCATCAACACAGTCCGAGACGTGGTCAACCGCCTGGACAGGTGACCGCCGCTTCCATACGCCCGACCGCGCGGTCAGGGGGATATGCAGGGCTGCAACTAACGCTTATCTCCACAGCCGATTCATCTAACCGTCCTTTTTCGGATGAGTCGATTATTCATTTAGTCTCTAGACAATGTCATAAATAATAGCAAGTTACCGGAGTCCAGAGTGACGTCTTAAATTCGCTTCCTTCATCCGACAAGCAGCCAAGAAATACTGAAGTATTAATTTTAGAATGATCCATGAACCAAGCGTTTGAGTTTCTGAAGCATCAGGAAAATACCAAAATGTTACCTAAATGACCTAAACGATTAATCTTCTTAATTTTCTGTCTATCTGACTAAGCGATTAATCTATCTATCCCAAAGTTGTACGATGCTATAAGCAAACTTGGAAGCACAACTTAAACAGACACACACTGCACGACAATGAGCGGTTTTATTATGGCTTCTCTTGTGACCAGTGAAGTAACGGACATTTTGTTTGTGTGATCTAGATAATTGGACCACTTCACCGATGCGGTTGGGCGTTTGGGGACCAGGAGAAAAGCCGTTGGTTCGTCATTGTCATCATTTTCTTCAGACATAGTTGTTGCGATGTATTTATTTCATGCATATTTCATTTTAGGTTTGTTGTTTTTATACAATTGAAATTTCAAAACTTGTAAGGGGATTACACTGTTTTTTTTACGTTGGAGGTTTTGCTTCTATCAATTTGTCTTAAGTGCTTAAATGTTTTCACTGCAATATTTAGTCATTTTATCATATTCTATTTTGTGTGTTATGTACGTACATTCGTCAGTGGTTTTGTATTTCAACATATAAGGAAAACATTGTTTTGTTTTGCTATTGTCATGGCCTTTACACAAGTAAACTCTGGTGCCATGTCCTTTTTTTCTTATTTGTGAGGGAAAATAAAAAGTTTTCCAATAAACACATTTACAAAATAATGTATCGCTTCTGGGTCTGATTAATAAAACGCCAAGAGAGACTAAAAGATATTCAATATTATTCATAAATGTGAGTTGCACTCGTGTGACAGAAGACACATTTTATCTCAGCAAATATATTAACTTTTTTTAATTTCCAACACTAGATTTGTTTTAAATCCCCAAATGCCTCTTTTAATATGTAATAAAATGGATCATGTTACTACATATACGTATATTACTTAGATGTGAAAGTTACATTCGTTAGATCAGAGGACTTTCTCCAAGGAGTCCCTCTGCTTAGATCTCAACAGATGATCTAAGCAGACACCAACAGATGTCTGCTTAGACATCTGTTGGTGTGTGTGTGTGTGTGTGTGTGTGTGTGTGTGTGTGTGTGTGTGTGTGTGTGTGTGTGTGTGTGTGTGTGTGTGTGTGTGTGTGTGTGTGTGTGTGTGTGACTGTAATGTAGAGTATGCTGATCAAGCAGCTGGGCCTGACTGGTGGGGAAATCAATGTTCACTGGACAGCTGACGACGGATGGGGAGATTGTGTGCTCGCAGGAAAACGGACGGACAGATTTAGCTTCCAAATATGCCGATAATTATACCGACAATGAATCCTAATTTATAATGTGTCACTTATATAGTGTCAAACATCTGCTACTAGATTTAGCACAATAACAGTAAACACATCTCCACATTGATAGGTAAACTAATAGTTCATTATAAAAAAAAACCCAGCTGAAACGGTGTGGCCACATGGACATAATGACCCTTTCCTGTTTCCTGTCTCACTCACGCTTATTTCCCCCGCCAGCGGCCACTTCCTGTCCAGCGCTGACAATGTACGCCGAGGTTATCGCCCACAATCTATTAAAAAAAATGACCACCATTGAATTTGTGGAACAGTTGGCACAAAGTCGCCCCAGACAAAGTATTACTTACTTCGGTTTACAGCAGTTATTTAAGATAGCAGTTCCGGTTCACCATGTGGACATTATGTACTGTATATGCTATCGGTTAAATACATAGGAAATACAGGAAACATACGGGTTTGAGCTGTTCAACCTTGCATTTAGTACGTCTGGAGACCCCATAATGAACACTGCTGACCCCAGCATGTCACCACAGGGTTCAGCTGAAACCTGGGGAACACGTTGTTTCTGTGTGTGTGCTTACATACTGTATGCAATGGGATTAGCATCTGCCTCTTGCTTTGATGGAGACCTAAAGAAATGCTTTGCAATGAGACTGAGAGCACATGAGAGCTGTAGGCCATACATACATACATACATACATACATACATACATACTGTATATATACATACGTATACATATATACATACGTATACATATATACATACGTATACACATACATACATACATACATACATACATACATACATACATACAAGTATATACATACAACATACATACATACTGTACATATACATACATACATACATACATACATACATACATACATACATACATACATATACAGTATATACATACGTATATACATATATATACATACGTATACACATACATACATACATACATACATACATACAAGTATATACATACAACATACATACATACATACTGTACATATACATACATACATACAGACATACATACATACATACATACTTATATACATATATACATACATACATATATATACATACATATACATACATATATAATACATATATACATACATACATACATATATTATACTGTATATATACATATACATACATATATACATATTACATACATACATACATACATACACACATACGCTTATAAAATAAAAATATAAAAATTGGTTCATATGAGACATTTAATAAGGGACATTTCAGAGAGTCAACTAAATCAGCAGTCCTTTTGGGACACACACACACACACACACACATACATGCGCACAAAATGCCCTGGGTCATCTTCCTGACCCAGGAAAAACACCCTTCTCGAAAAAAAAAAATACATAAACACACACACACACAACACACACGTCATCTTCCTGACCAAGATGAAACATCACCCCTTTTGTACACACACACACACACACACACACACACCCTTATATGGCCATGTCTGTGTGGACATTACAGCAGGGCTCCACTCCCAGTTGGACAGCATCGGCGCCGGACCAGAGGAGGAAGAGGGATGAGTCAGAGAGAGCGAGAGAGGATGAGTCCGGCCTCTTAGACTTGCCCTGCTGCACTCACTTCCTGTCCCCGCTGCACTCACTTCCTGCCGCTCCTGCACCCTGCCCCCGCCCGCGCTCGTTAACGTTGACACACTGCCGAAAACAATTAGAGGCCACAGAACGACAGCATGGGGGCTTTTATTCAGAGCTTGTGACATGTATAGGGAAATGACACCGACATCAACCGCAGCATCCAAACAGGAGCACACATTGAAATGTAGGCCTAGGTCACGACATTTCAACAGTTTCTGTGTGTCCTATGACACAGGTGGGGTGAGGGGGGGCGTTGGTAATAGTCTAGACATAATCTTTTTTTCTTTTAACTGATAACAAAACATAACACAGCGAGAGTGAGAGACGTGACAAGGTTTTTATTGTGAGGCACGACCACCCTTTGCGAGAGTGAGTCACTCGCAGTCTGGCGGCGCCTGCCAGCTTTCCTGTCGCTCTGAACGCTGCTGCTCCTTCCCTTAATGCACCTCAGAGAGCGCTCCTTTATCACAGGTCACATTTAATCATTGTTTCTACTGTATTTATTTAAAAAAGATATGTATATATACACAAAACAACCATAATGGCAACACAGATGAACAGTCTTGCAGCCACATGGCCACAGGACAAATCAGCCTTAAGGTGAGGCCTCAAGCCTCATCTCAAGGTGTTTTCTCTGAGCCAGTCTGAACGCAGTGTCGTGTGTTTGTCCACCAGGGGGCGGTGTTACCACCGCTATGAAGCACGGCCACTAAATCCTCCTCCACGTCCGCTATCATGGAGGCCTCAAACTGTAGGCAGGCCTGTAATAATAACCCACCAAAAAGTTTTGGTACATGCAGTATAGTATCTTGTGAAAGGTGGGTGAAGTGGTTCTGTGTGTGAGCCGGGTCTGGGCTGCATTGTGAGGCAGCTCCCCTCCGTTGCCAGGCCAGAGGAGCAAACAATGCTGGGAATGGGGGAGAAAAAAAAGAAAAAAAAAAAAGGGAGAAAAAAAGAAAAGAAAAAAGCTGGAGTCATTCTCACATGTCAGCTCTGGGGCCCAGACTCCTCCCACTGCAGCTAGACGTGGACCTGGACCCTCCACCCCCACCCCCCCCCCCCTCACACACACACACACACACCACACGTCCCCCCCCCCTCCCCCCCCCCCCCCCCCCCCACCCCCCCCCATGGGGGGAGGAAGGGGGGATTCGTGCTGCAGACCTGCCGGGCTTGTGGCCCTATAGTGGTGGTTTAGTCCCTTCTCACACCTCAGAGGAGCCTTATTTATTACATTTAAATGCAATTTATTGGAGTTAAAGTCCATAACTTACTTGACCCAAGTGCCTGATTGTGGAAAACCAGCAGGAATTGTGTGTGTGTGTGTGTGTGTTGTGTATTGGGTGTGTGTGTGTGTGTGTGTGCTGGGGGGGGGGGGGGGTCCTTGTTTATGCCCTTATTATCATAAACCAGTATTCAAACAAACGAGTTGATGCAGTATGTTGTATGTTGACTAAGGAGACCACCGGCCTCATGAATATATAACCTCTCTCTTATGGAAAATAGGGATGATCTTTAAGATTGATTAGATGGATTAATAAAGTTACTCCTATCTTATATAAAAGTACTTCCTGCATGTTGCCCAGACATTATAGAGAGAGAGAGAGAGAG
>JAOPHQ010001820.1:0-52170 GCA_030340625.1 Merluccius polli | reverse complement strand
GGGAGAGCGATGTGCTGAGCATCAATGCCGACACCTGCGACAGCGACATCGACGGAACCAAGGGGGAGGAGGAGCAGAACGCCAAACCTGCCGAGACCGCGACGGAGGCCCAGGGCGAGGAGGGGAGCGCTGACCCCGCCATCGCCACGATTACAGACCCGCCGACCCCAGAGGGGCCCCCGGTGGTCAGCCCCCCAGCTGAGAAAGAGCTGGAAACGGACATCGACAAAAGCGTCAGCGAGATCCTGGCGAGCGCGGCCGCGGCAGAGGAGGCTCCTGAATTGAACCCGGGACCGCTGCCGCCACCGTTGGCGGTGGCGCCTCTGGGTTTGCCCGTTGGGGGCGTGGCCGGGCCGGACATGGGCACCGAGGTGTGCCAGCCCTCTCTTCAGCAGCTAGAGCTCCTGGAACTGGAGATGAGGGCCAGAGCCATCAAGGCCCTGATGAAGGCCAGCAATGGGAAAAAACCTTCGTAATGGTATGTGTGTCTGTCTGTCTGTGTGTCCATTTGTCTATTGTATGGAATTACACTTGTTTACGGGGCAGGACCTCCACAAAGTTTGTTCCATTACCAAACGTTTGTTTTAAAAGTTTTGGTAATTGTTTGCCTTATATAGGGTATCTTTGAAGACATTTCTTCTTTTTTGTAAAGTGATGAAAAATGTATATGGTCAGCTATTGCTTTGATAGCAACATTAAGAATATCTTGGGGGACTTTATATTGGAACATTAAAATGTGAGAAATATACCACAATGACATGGGTTTATATTCATTGTTTTCTAAGTAGAACACTTTAAAACACGTTTAACCCCCATCGCTGTCACTGTTTAGTGTAAGTACCTTTCCGCCCACTAGATGGCGAAATTACTCCACCCAGATGAGTGAAGCGGTGCCTTGGCACTGACCACAGATGGCTTTTATGGTACTACCGAGGCTGACGGACTTTCAGTTTATGATCCGTCCTCCCTTCTACGGACACAGCTTACGAGTTTACTAGTTCTGTTATCGGTAGATAATCATTTTGCCCTGTCCATATTTATACGTTGACTTTGCAATGTCCCTTGCATCCTCACCCTCGGGTAATCGATAATAAAACAAGCGTAGGCTTCAACCACAAGCAAGGAGCGGTACAGATGCTTCTAGCTGCAGGCTGAGCATGATCATAGAAAGGGATATAGTGTGTGTGTGTGTGTGTGTGTGTGTGGGTGTGTGTGGTGTGTTGTGTGTGTGTGGTGTGGCACACAATGGCAACAGCGTACAGGGCTAATAAACATAATGTGTGCATCTGGAAATCCTCTACATAAGAGGATACATAAGCTTCCTTGACAACGTTGTTTGATTGAATTTCGTTTTTCGAGATGAACTGATGCCGTCATTCCCATACAAAAAGTGTTTTCTCAGCCCTGCAAATGGCTGAGAGTGAACCCCCCCCCACACAATGAAAACACCATTGAGGTAATTGGACTGGCTGTTCTCACCTATAGATCAAGTAAAAGTAGCTGCCAATTTCATTCGCTAGAGTAGCTTTTAAATTAATTTCTGCTTCCTCTACCGCTTTTTCAATGAGGAGAATTAATAACGCTCTCGACGGCTAACGTTAAGTACGGCTCGTTTATTTCCGAGACTGCTTTTTTTTTCTGCGCGTGGGAAACTGAAGGTGGGGCAGGCGCAATTAGAGAGCCCAAACACCACTCGTACGTTGGTTTGCATGAGGCGACTCCCTCTAGGTTAAACGCATACTATCGCACACACTCTGCCTCTGAATGGCTGATAGGGTGACCTGGTCACTCGCTGATGAAGCGTTGATGTGACACACCTGTCCTTTTACAGGGGAGCCGGCATCACTGACCCCCGCCATTACAAAATGCTTTCAGGGTTTAGTTCATTCTGTGGCTGCAGGGCTGCCCTGCAAACGCCCCTTCCATTCAGTTTCAATAAGCGGAGGACAGGTGTGGCCCATCAACGCTTGATTAGCAGCTGACCGGCTCGCCATATCAGCCAATAAGTAGTTACGCATTGGAATAGCATGTGTTTAACCTCGCGTGTCATTTCCTGTCGCATTAGGATGTGACTCATCATTTTAAGATGAGCAGATCACTGGCATCGACTGCAATCCGAAGGTCTTGATTTATGCACATCTACGCGACGATGGTGCACATCCGTGGCAATGGTGAGGTCAAATAACACTTAAATTCAAAGGCCTGAACGCTATGCTGTAACTTTTCCACAAAATGGAGATCGAGTGACCCACCCCCCTACTCATGTAGACCTAATGGCAAGTAAATTATGTGATTTAGCCGTGTCGAGTGTCGACTGTCGTGTCGAGACTACATGTAAATAAATGAAATAATAAATCAAGCTCTGGTTGACACTAGCCAGATGTTTCAGCAGAGGTGCTTGTTATTCAACTATTTTGTTTCCAATTAGCAGCATATTTTGATGCAAAGGTTCTGAATCTGCTCTTGCTTTCTCGCTCTTATACAAATTTTTTATGTTGTAATGCGACAAACTATGAGCACACAATACTATTAATTTACTATTCCCATAACTATAGATATACTATCAATATCAAAGTTCTGTGTTTCATTTTACACAAGAACTGCAGATTCTCTGGGTTACAGTCAAATATAGTATCAATGGCAAGCTGGCAGCAGTAGCATACTGCAGTAAGGGAAACATGAAGCACGAGAGCGATAAGAAAAACCGTGATGGTTCTAGTACTTCCCAGAGTAATTGTTCCCACAGGGTATTGTTTTCACTGGCATTGTCAGAAAAAAAAGTTGACATGGAAAGACATTCTTTAAAAAAAGAGCACGCTTTGTTTTGATAAGCATTGTCATTTGTCTTGCCCCCGTCGCCGCCGCCACCACGTCGGCTGTACCTTTTTTTTTCTTTTCTCCTCCGCAAGAAATTAACCACCAGCGCATGTTGACAGGCAATAAATAACTTAGCACCTCTGTGAGACTAAATGAATTGATTTCCCCGAGCCATGTTTCATCGCGCACATTTCATTTTCATCAAGTTCAGGCGGCCTCCTCTTATCAAAATAAAAAGTGTTGAATGGGTGGGAACTTTTAGCTTCTCAATCAACCCTGGTTTTTAATATAACAGCCTTTCCTTTGATAGGACCGCGCCGCAGTGCCATGCGCCATGAGCAATAAGTGGTGTCAACTGGCATGTCTTGCATGACGCTGGATTTTTTTTTTCTTTGTGGGGGAAAAAAACATGGTTATGGTACATAGGAAAAAGGCAATTATGGGAGAGTAGTACAAAGGTCTTTGGAAACAAAGAAAAAGCCAACTTCTGAAGTCCCTGAATGTCTTTGATTTGAACAATTGATATTCTGCTCCAGTGGAAGACATTTTGCATTTTTTTTTTGTGAGCAAAAACAAAAACCTCCTCTGACTTTTAGACTCCCTCCCTCCCACCTCCTACCTCCCACATCCCATCCCCCCCCCCCCCCCCCAGAGCTCTTCTGGCGTGAGCATTTTACATCTGTAGCCCGGGACATGCATTCAAAATGGTGCATTAAATACTATCAAACAGCCATCGGTATTCTGGCACACAGACCAGCAGGGGCAATAAAGCACAAAATACTCCTGATGGATGAGAAGAGACAGGAGGAGGAGGGGGGGGGGGGGTAGGATGGATGACCCCTGCACACAATCAAACTATGATCACATCAACCCTCCCCCCCCCCCCCCCCCCACACACACACACACACACACACACCAAAATCACATTAGAGCCAAACTCCCCTTCGAGGCCAGCTATAGTAACAGCATCAGCATATGCAGTTCCTTTTTGAGATAACCACCTTTTCTTTCATTCGTGTTGCTTCATTTTATTTCCCAGAAAACGGGGGGGGTATCGGAAAGACGTTCAGAAATGTTTCAGTTGGTTTCCCCCCCCCCCCGACTTCTATTCTTTGCACATACTTCAAGTTCAAGTTTTATTTGTCACAAGCAAAGCCATACATGTACAACTAGCAATGAAATGCTTACTTCGCCTTCTCGGTTGACTGCACTTAGACAATATGATAAAATACACAATAATTATACATTTACAATACACAATAATTAAGTATAAGTGAGCAGGTAAAAATAAAAGTACTAGTGGGCTCTATATATATATATATATATACATATATATATATATATATAAAAAGTTTAAATAATAAATACAATTATACATGAATAATAAAGGTCATTTTGTACACGCCGGTGTTATTGTCTTTGCCTTTAGTGGTCATGTCTGCAGTAGTCCTCAGTGATGGATGGTGTTGGCAAAGTGCCGCAGAACTGCAGTGGGCAGTTGGTTTCATCTCGTTTTGTTGCCGACACATAATAGGATTACTGCAGGAGCCCGTGTTTCTTTTGGTCTTCTTCCCCTTGTAAGTGTTATCATAGACAGCACTGAATACGTTGCACCTACACAATACAGTCATTGTGTAGTTAGTCTCATACTGAGAAATTGAAAACAATACACCAGTATTACATATCACAAAGTGTCATTGTTTAAGGCATGAAACTATCCAGAATATGGAAGAGAACACTTGAGAGTTACTGACGCCACAAAGCAATATCTGCTCATACAACTGGGATGACAAGTGACAACTGTTTAATTTGATGAAAACAAGACCATTCCCCATTTTTAAAAGATCATGCGCACCACTGCTCCCAAAATGGAGCCCCCCATCAGAATAACCCGCCGCTACCCATGACGGTACAGGATGATACCGCATGCCCCATCCCGGTCTCCTGCCCGCTTACAGTCATACGCCATTTCTCTGCGGGGAAGTTGGAGACTTGGGTACAAAAAAAACCAGCTGCACGGTTATGGCCCCAGCTGTCCCCCCCCCCCCCCCCCCCAGCGGCAGCAGTCAGACGGCGGACGGCCCAAAGTGTCCCCGAGACAGGCCGTAGATCACCGCCATGTCCCTGGAACTGCACTCTTTTTTTTTCTTTTTTTTTTATAGCGATGCTGAATGAACGGCGCCGGCGCTGCGGTGGTGCTTAAGGGGGGGGGGGGGGGGGGGGGTTGGGGGGTTGGGAAGACATTGAACTGTCAAAACCAGGCTGGGATCACATTTATTTATTTTTATTCGGGAGATATATTTCCCTACTATCCCCACCACCCACACCCACTCGCCCCGAATGCCGCCGTTGTCGAGCCATTGAACGGAGTAGAGCCGAGTAAATTACTTTCGTCAAAGTTGCGATAAAACTGTCACCCAAAAAATAAAAATAAAAGTCATGCCAGGCCCGCCCTCAGCACCCCGCCATCTGGCGAGCGGGTGTATTACATAAGTAATTGTCAAAGGGAGCGTCAGGAGTGAAGCAGGGGGGGGCCTGATGACTTTCTGTCAAGGAGCTCCCTTGGGGGGGAATGCGTGAGTTTTCGTCTCGTGTGTGTGTGTGTGTGTGTGTGTGTGTGTGTGTGTGTGTGTGTGTGTGTGTGTGTGTGTGTGTGTGTGTGTGTGTGTGTGTGTGTGTGTGTGTGTGTGTGTGTGTGTGTGTGTGTGTGTGTGTGTGTTAACTGAAAAAGACAGACACGCACCCCTTCTGGGGTGAAGTCGTCGTCTGCAGGAAGAGACAGAAAAGACAGAAAGTGTCTAAAGACTTGGGTATGATGGCACTTAAATCAATATTAATGCCTGTCTTTAGTCTGTCGGAATGGAATTATGCATCTTGCACCAGTTTTGCGACGACATACACTGACATCTTTTTGAACGCCCCCCTGTATCATTTATAGTTTATTTGACTATTTGTAACTCAAGTAATGAATACTCTACATGTTTATTTTTTTATTAAGTACTACATTACCTTTTAACCCTTATTGCAACACTGAGGGTTTAACTTCAACAGTTTTTGGTCCAAGACAAGTTTGTCTCTGGATGGTAAAGTGCCACCGAGAAAAAGTCAGAGACTTGTTGGTTCTCCTGCTTCATTACAGAGCGTGAATTGAATACCGTTTCAGCTCCACTTCCTGACACGCCATTTCACTTGAAACCCAAGTCCCCTAAAGTAATTGCGTGTCCATCTTCCAGCGTACGAGGGATCTTCCTGGGCCTGTTGTTGTACCTCTGCTGAAATGTGGAAGGTAAAATAACTACATATGTAAAAAAAAACAAGTGACACACAGCTGTGAAAATACATGTGTGGTTTCCTTAGTATTCTTACGTATTCTAGAGCCCATGTCCACAACGGTCTCGGGTCGTTGGCGTATGTGCGTATACTAGCCAGTGATGACGGATAGTCCTTATCAATAGTTGGGAGACCGACGACGCGACCGCTGTTGTCATTGTGTTCGAGTTTGAGTCATGTCGTCGTCCTTCAGTGACGAGAACAACCTCACGCCGTGAGTGATGCTATAGAATGACTCATGCCTTTTTGTCATGTTTGTTTGCAGGGCGTCGCCGTCACCCATGGTTTAGAAATATCACCATTAAATAGAGAGTTATGTTCGCTGGGTGCCCTGCTGGTTTAAAGAAAAGACACCAACCACCACCACACACACACACACACACACACACACACACACACACACACTAATATGTAGGCCTACACAGAGGGTGTAATTTATTGTCAAAGGTTTATGTGCCACTCGCTATTTGACGTTGTGTATACTTATATATAAAGAAGGGCCTTTTGAAAATAAGATGAAATGCAGGCTTCCCGAGTGAGGTCTGGCGCATGAATGTTATTCAAATGAAACTTGTATTCCTTTTTTTTTTGGCATGTTTATTATAACACATTCCAGTGTTATTATCCTTTTGATTTATTTAAAATGAGTAATGATATTCAGGGCCTTTCCCCTTATTTGTAGGCAAGTGTCGTTGGTATAAGCTTCTGTTGAAAAATGATGTCATTTCGACGGGCGTTTAATACAAATTTACGGAGGAGCAAAAAAAAAAAAGTGTCAAATTAGTTTTCCTCGCATGTGTGGTAATGTGCCCAGGAAATTAAGTATTTGTTTGTCTCAGACTAAATAGTGTGGTGCGTTGAACCCTCCCGGTTTGGTCGGCATTCATCACTCACCACATGGTTGGACCGACTCCTCTTCACATTAATCAACAGGCCGCCGCGTCTTATTTCGCATAATCTCCAGCAGAAGCAAGCTAATCAGCGTGAGACGGATGTTAAAGAGGCAGACTTTGAAAGGGAGCGCTTTCCCAGTCTTTCCCGACGGCGACGATGAATCAATGAGTTCCTTTTTGTTCAACTAAAGGTCAACACCCGAACCGATGAGTCTTCATTCAAAACCAAATAAACCATTGCGATCCATCACCACTCGTCATCCTTTTTTTTATTCATGCGAGCGTGGGCTCAGGGTTCAGCCATTGTGTGTGTTGCTGGAGGGTATTGATAGCCCCGCGTGGATTTGAAAGCCATTGCCACGGGCCTCCTTAAGTTAGCCAGCTAATGGCGAGTCACACAGGTGTGGGCAATTAAGGTGTGATCGATCGTTTTTCATTTTTCAAACGCTCAAACCTGAGCAGAATTTCTCCACAGATTTGGCATTTGAAATGTGTGGGGGGCGGGTCAAAGTTAAGACTCCGCCTACCTGACACCTATTGGTCGACTCCCCTGGTGGAGTGTCTTGTGTTGCTCTAAATGTTTCCTTGTTTATTCAATGTATCCGATCATAATCATAATGGCCACAATGGACCCTTAATCACAGTCTTATCGTTTACGCACCACACTCATTAGGGGGAGAGAGAGGGGCAGTTGTTAAACGTGACTGCTGTGGGAAAACAAATTGCTGCTGTTGTTCGCTGAAATATGATTAAGAAGGGGAAAGAGTGCTGTTTAATGTCTATCATATGAAGAACCAAGCAGCAGAGGACATTTTTCATTGTGGGTGTGAATACATTGAAATATCCATGAATTCCTGGGCCAGTTAAGACAGTGAAATCTCACTTGTGTAATTGAAAATAATGGCCACGGTGAGTTTTCATTTTGAGGTCTTTGGCAGGTTGGTTTCTTTGCTCTGGAAATTGCTTTTTTTTCCCCTGATTTATTTTAATCAACACCTTAGAAGTGCCTGATGTAGTTAATCGCAACCTTTGAAAAAAAAAAAGCTAACCCCCCCCCCCCCCCCCCCCCCCCCCTGCAGAAAAAAATCCAATATATCATCATCATCATCATCATCTAGTGACATCACAAGTGGGAGTGTCCACCCAGATGTATGATGGGTAGAGCAGTCTACCAGTTGGTCCACTGGGTGGGCTGGTAGACTGATCGGTAACCCTTCCTTTTACAGTCCGGTAATTATCTGGTAATAAGATGTATTTACTAAGTAATAACAGGTAATTAAATGTAATTACCTTGTAATTACCAAGTACTTACCAGGTAATTACTCAGTATTTACATTACATATTTATCTGGTGAATACCAACAAGTTACCTGATATTTACTAGATATTTTCCTGACATCTACCAGGTATTTACCCAATAATTACCTGGTAGATATCCTGCAATTGCATATTGTAGACAATAAACCCACTGAATGTTTCTATATGTGACTTTGTTAGGGTGATAATAACTTATATATTTACCTGGTACTTACCAGGTATTTACTCAAAAATGATCGCATATTTACCTGGTAACTACCACTTATTTACCTGCTAGTTACCTGATATTTACCTGGTAAATACCAACAAGTTACCCAGTATTTACTAGATATATACTGAAAACTACCAGGTATTTATCCAGGAATTATAGATTATGTATTACCAATCAACCTGTGTAGTGACAGTGAGGGTAGTAATGACTCTGATATTTACCTGGTAATTACCCAGTATTTACTTGATAACTTGCAACTATTTACTAAGTAATTACTTTCTAATTACCCTAGTTGCAATTTACCCAATAACCCCCATGTATGTATGCAGATATTAACTGGTATTTACCCAGTAATTACAAATGTGTACCACGTACATTCCAAAACATTATCAGGTAAAAGGTTGCAAGTTTTTACTTGATAATGTTTTGGAATGTATGTGGTACAAGTTCCTAATTACTGGGTAAGTACCTGGGGAAGTATGAATTATTGCCAGGTAACACTGACACGGTATACCGTACCTGTAATACCACTAGTAATTACCAGGAAAGTATATGGCAATATTATTGAAACAAACCACGCTTCCTTTTACAGTATAGTTCCACCTCTCTTACAGGGTAACTACTCTGTAAAACTCCGATATCACCCCGATATTTACCTGATCATTATCAGGGAGATATGGGAGTTTTTGCCAGATACCATGTTCAAAACTACACACCCTAATGTGTGGTAGAGGATTATAATCTACAGTTACCAGGAAAGTATATGGCAATATCATTGAAACAAACCACGCTTCCTTTTACAGTACAGCTCCACCTTCCTTACAGGGTAATTCACACGGTTTTACCTGGTAATGTTTTGGAATATATGTGGTACACATTTGTAATTACTGGGTAAATACCAGTTAATATCTGCATACATACATGGGGGTTATTGGGTAAATTGTAACTACTGGGTAATTAGAAATTAATTACTTAGTAAATAGTTGCAAGTTATCAAGTAAATACTGGGTAATTACCAGGTAAATATCAGAGTCATTACTACCCTCACTGTCACTACACAGGTTGATTGGTAATACATAATCTATAATTCCTGGATAAATACCTGGTAGTTTTCAGTATATATCTAGTAAATACTGGGTAACTTGTTGGTATTTACCAGGTAAATATCAGGTAACTACCAGGTAAATAAGTGGTAGTTACCAGGTACATATGCAATCATTTTTGAGTAAATACCTGGTAAGTACCAGGTAAATATATAAGTTATTATCACCCTAACAAAGTCACATAGACACACTCAGTGGGTTTATTGTCTACAATATGCAATTGCAGGATATCTACCAGGTAATTATTGGGTAAATACCTGGTAGATGTCAGGAAAATATCTAGTAAATGTCAGGTAACTTGTTGGTATTTACCAGATAAATATGTAATGTAAATACTGGGTAATTACCTGGTAAGTACTTGGTAATTACAAGGTAATTACATTTAATTACCTGGTTATTACTTTGTAAATACATCTTATTGCCAGGTAATTACCTGGTAAATACCGGACTGTAAAAGGAAGGGTTACCGACTGATCTAGCCATTAAACATCACACTCACACCTCGAGGTAAAATAGGGGCCCTTTAAGAGAGATGTGTGGGTGGTTCTCTCAATTACATTCGAGCGATATAGATGTCACAAAAGGGAACTCTTTTAATTTCCTGTTTGGTGTGTAAGCTTCCAGCTGATTCCAGCTTCCAGGTATGAGCTTTGGTTTGTAACATTAGCATGTAGCATTACTTTTTCCCACATGTTTATATAGTTATATTATGTTGGTCTACTAGGCATTATGTCCCAGGGCTCCAGTGAGGGGGAGACGGCTTGGTAAATGGTCATCACCATAACTAGCACTTTTGTCCTAAATAGGCTTGTAATCTTTTATTATTGTCATGTGGGACATTTCAGGTAACATATCATATTCTAAGCTGTGAAACTGCTGTTGTTTTGCCCATAGACAGTGCTTGAAGTGGAACATAATAAATGCCAGTACTCCCCTCATTCACATGTTGGCATGTGTGTCATATTTCTACAGTGAATAAAACATACTAGGAGATATTGCTGATGTTCACACAAGTCAAGAAAAAACATTTATGTTGACAACATGAATGTATTTTCTTGCGGTAGGGGTTAAATGGCCTATGCTGCTTAATTGCTTAAGCATCAGCGAGTCTGTTTTAATCCAGCTCATGACAGCTTATTTTTTATTTTATATTTTAGAAGACATTCAGTTACCATTCTTATTGGTGTTGTCTAGGAATTGAATGTAATATTCAACGAAAAATAATCCCATTTACAAAAGTAGCGAGATAAGACGTGAAAACAAGTTGGTAATACAAGCCCTACACTGCATCTGGCTCACTCAAGTAAAGACGATCACACCAGCAGTGTGCATGCGCTCGGCAACCAGATCAGCTTGGAAACCAGGTGGCTCATAACACTGGCAGCTTGTGAGAAGTGCCGATGCGCAAGACAAAGTCTTGGTACACCAGAGAGTAAAATGTAGAAGTGGCCCACTGTGAGCGCTGTCCATAGAGATTAAGATTTAGCTTTCTTTTTATTGAAGTGCAATTCGTCTTTTGGTCGCCTTCTTGTTTTGCTTTTTTGTTGTTGTGCCTCTTAAAAGCTAGTGGTAACATCAAGGGCTATGTATGTTTCCCAGACAAACCTACTGGTCCAGCCAGTATCTGTGCTGTAGGGCCTTTGGGGTGGAGTCTAATGGTGCGGGGGCTTTATTGAAGACATTATTGTGTTTGCTTTGCAGTAGGTGTGAACCAGCATCGTTTATAGTTTGAAGTTTAAGCTGAGTAAGGATTTACCCTAACTCTGTTTAAGCTACTGCTCTGTAGTCCTCCTACCCCCCCGCCCTGAACCTCATGTTGAACATTTTCTGTTTAAACGCTATTTCCTTCACTTTACAGTAATGCATAAAGATGCATTGCTTTTACATCTGACCTTTACTCCTCTTTACATGCTTACCTGAGTGGGGATAACGCATTATTATTATTTGCTACTTATCATTATTTCTTTGGGTGTAATTCCCAAGGTGGCATTGCCGTGCATCTTGGCATAGTGATATCTTAGCCAGCCTGGTCACATCTGTTTCTGCAAAGGGCTGCACCATGGGAGCGTTTCCATGGTAATGCATGTGAGAAGCACTCGTACAGCTGAACGGCACTCTCTGCGGACTGCAACTTGGGAAGTCGTTTTAATTTTCTTTATTTTTTGCTTTAGTGGGAAAAGGCAATGACGGCCGGAGCAGTTGATAAATCTCGAAGGAGGGATGCCGTCGTCATCCTATATTTTAAAGGAGACAATAAACAACCCCTTCTCTGTAGAAGCTGCCACGGTTTCCGTAGTAACCAGATCACTCCCTGTTAAACACTCCTATTTTCTGCCATAATTTGTCATGCGTCCCCATACTTATTAATACTCTCTGTCTAGCCATTATTAAATATTCAGGATTTTTTCAAGTCAGGGGTGGTTAAAAATCCAAATGCACTAAATGTTTTCCTAATTTTCGAATTATAAAATAATATTTATCCATTTGGATGAAAATGAATCATGGTTTTAATATTCATGAGTATGTTTCACAAGACTTTCTGACATCTTCGTTGAGCCTGTCACTGTATGCATTTGTTACATCTAATGCATAGTAAATGCAGACAAGGAAATACATTAATTTCAAGCATTTTTATATCACATTCTATTACTTCCTACATAACATATATTCTATATTGATATTGAATTTGCCACAGTGTTTAATGTTGTTGTGATGTTCTTAGAGGAAGAAGGCCGCCGACACAGGATCGCTTTTAACTCACTTTATTTGTTTAGCTTTAGGTATATTATCTATGAAGCAAAAGGAGAGGTATGTATAGTTCACGCGTGGAGCGACCCTTAGCTGAATATCTAACAGATACGCTGCCTGGGGGTTTCTCCCCTCTCCCGCTTGTGTGGTTTGGTAGTACCTGGGCAGGCGTGGCCTCTATGACGCATAATATGCTCTGATTGGCTAGTGTTGAGCGCCCGCCCCCAGTGTATTATGTGTGCTGCCATCTGGTGGCCAGGTGCGGTTAATACAGCTTATATATTTGTTTCTATTCCCTAGTGGCTATGTGTAGATATTACAGCTTATGTATTTGTTCCTGTCCCCTTGTGGCTATGTGAGGATATTACAGCTTAGTGTTATATGTGCGGTTATACATTCGTCACAATGTGTACAGTACAATCTGTAGTGTGCAAAGTCAAATTGATAATCGATAATGTCTCATGATTCAGATGTTTTTTTGGAGATAGTCTCTGCCTCTCACCCCGGCTGCGTCCTCTGCCCTGCGTCAATTTCCACCGGACGCGTTACAGCAGCGTAGCGCTGCGAGGCGGCTGGATTCGCGGGATCACGCGAGAACTACAAGACCACGCGAGAATCAGGAGACCACGCGATAATTTGTGGATGTCAAAATAGAACAAACAAATAAAAGGTTACTTTGCCTTTCCGAAGTTGACTTGCGGTTGCTTTGTCTGTCAGAAGTTGATTTGCTGTTGATTTGGTCGTTTTTCCTAGATTTGTGTGCTTCTACCATGAGTTGGTAGGCTATATAGTAAATGTTTACTTTTTTGTCTGGTTTAATTGTGTTTAGTGTTGTTTATTGTTGTTATGTCCTAATGTGTTGTGCTGTAGCCTATAGACAAAGTCAGTTATAAACGACAACGATTTGTGGCCGTGTTCGATCGGGAGGGTGGTTTTATTTTGAAAATGCTCTATGGATGCTCTATGGCTTTTATTATTTCACTTCCTGCCTGGTCGGTCTGCTCTGTTTAAATTGACGCGTTTCAGCAGCGGCTCGCGTCAAAAATATGGAAGCAAATCTGTACCATAATTCAAATTAAAGTGGATTAACAGAAATGCTTTTTCATTTTCAGAATATAGCTGCATTTTCTGACACATAAATAAAATGAATAATAAATCATCCAAACTGCATTTTCATTTTCTTCTTCAATATTGCTCATTTTGTAACTTTATTAAAATTAAAAAGAAAAGGACATTTAAGATTTAATTTTCAAAAGATGCCCCGGCAAATAGTTACCAAAATTCAATTTGAAATGTCAAATTTGAAAATTAAAATGCATTAACAGAAAGGCATTTTCATTTCAAGGTCATTGCTGCATTATTTGACTCATAAATAAAATGAATAATAGATAATCCAAACTGCATTTTCATTTTCTTCTTCAAGACTGCTCATTTTATGACACAACTAAAAAGAAAACAAAGAGGACATTGCTTTTTCGTTTTCATGCCCACCCCCCGCAAAAAAGAGTCCATAATTCAATTTGAATTTGCAATCCCAAGCGGCGCAGGAGAGTGACGTCAGTGGCCGTTCTTCTCTTTCCGGGTTGGTTTGGCAGGTGACGCGGCCACGCAGCTGATGGTCATTTCTGTTAAGTGTGCCACAGAGTACTGCATTTGGAACAGCACTAACATCTGAAGATCTGCGTACCTATTGAGTGCGGATAGTGTACTATGTTTAAGTGTACTCATGGAACACGGAATAAGTATGTTTTAATTGTTGTATAATGACCTGAAAATAAGTTGTGTGCTTAGAAAGAGCCGTTTATATCTACACTCAGCAAATATTCAGCAGATATTCACGCTCCGAATAACAGTGATCTGACGCGGGGAACTAAAGACACGATCACAGCTAGAAGTGATTGCATAATTAAACCGATACGTCTCATGTTACAAAATGTACTGAATGGATATAACATTAAAATTGCTGTGTAGAAGTGTAACCTGCTAGCTCTACAACAGTAAAAGCAGGTAAAAAACTGCGTGGCCAGTTGAGCTCCAGTGTGAATGTAACATAGCCTACTGTATAATAATAATAATAATAATAATAATAATAATTCATTGCATTTATATAGCGCTTTTCAAGACACCCAAAGTGCTTAACATAGTGTGTGTGTGTGTGTGTGGGGGGGGGGGGGGGGGGGGGGGGGGAGGGGGATATGACACCTCATCCGCTACCAGTATACAGGTGACTTCCGATATGTGTACATTGGTGAAACTATACAGACTTAAAAAAACAAAACGAGTACATGAGTACTCGTTGAGATTTGGAACATGTATTAAATAACAGTTTTGGGGTATTTATTGCAACCCTAGCACCTACTGGCACCTTACAGGCCAGGCCACCATAGCTTCTCCTACATCGTTGGAAAGGGAGAGGTGGGGGGGGGGGTATTCAGTTTGTTTTGATGGCCAACTTGCACCGTCAACATTTGTACCCTACATAATACTACTACTACTACTACTACTACTACTACTACTACTACTACTACTACTACTACTACTACTACTACTACTAATAATAATAATACATTTTATTTATATAAAGCTTTTCTAAATATTCAGAAGACGCTGGTTTAAGACTTGTGTAGAACATATAAAGCATACAAATTCAGAGAGGGACAGAGAGGTGAGGAGAGTTTAAAAGCAAAGTTTAAAAAGGTATGTTTTCAAGGATGTTTTAAAAGAGCGGCGAGAGGTGGAGTCATGGATCTGTTTGGGTGGGGGGGTGGGTGATCATCATCATGCGTGTGACGGTGTTTATGAGCCCAGAACCACAGAGGAGCAGAAGAGACCAAAGAGCTTCAGAGTTGAAAATGTCACGTTCATTTCAAACGCATTAACCCCCCCCCCACCGGAAATGTCTAATGAAGAATCCCATTAGAATGTCATACCTGCTTACGTGTGAATTTAGTACAAAGTGTATTTGATATGCCCGAGCCTATTACTCCCAAGTCTTTGTGATAAGAGGCCACTCATTGAACCTGAACGCCGGGTGGCGAATTGGAAGCGGTTTGGAGAAACGTTAGTGAGGTGTGTGTGTGTGTGTGTGCGCCTTTGAATAATTTCACGGCAAAAAAAAAAAAGTGTGCTCTTCTTTTTTTTTCTTTTTCTTCTTTAATTCCCATTCCTGCTTTAGCTTGCTGTCCTTGGCAGACCTTTCAAAGTCGCTCCGACTCGAGGTGTAGGGAGGAATTAAACAGCAACCCCAGACTTCTTTTGAAGCTCCGAGTAAAAGTGGACCGACATAGAAATGGACGAGACGAGTCTTGCTCTTCTGAAGCACAACGCTAAGGGAAGCGCCCACCGCTGTTTGGTAAACACGTTTATTTTGTGCTTGTTTTGCTTTTCTATCCCAAAGTACAGCATCGGAAGCTATTCTGCTGTGCAATACTGTCAGAGCGACAGCTTGTGAAAGATCATGTTTCCTATTTCGTCCGTTGTTTCTGTCCACTTATTAAGTTGTCAGGTACATAGACAGAGGACCGGCCGCCAAACGAGATGCTTATGTTGCTGTTGTAGTGTGTTGGCGACATGTTTTTGTGTGTATATTTTTTTACGATATTCATGAGGACTTTCAGTTTTGACTGTTTTTGCCATCACATGTCTCTATAGACTCATTGCGGTGTAGCAGCGGGACAAACACTGCATGAGCTTAACGGTGCTCGAGATATCCTCGCTTTCTTATCACTTCCTATAGCACTGTTTTCCCCCTGATTTCTCTTCCTTACTCGATTTACCCTCTCTCTTGCTCTCTGTCACACACACTGCTTTTATTTTTTTATTTTTTTACATTTTGTCTCTTTGGGGTTGAATTATATTTCTCTTGCTCCCTCCCTCCCTCCCTCCCTGCCTGCCTGCCTGCCTGCTGGTATTTCTTGACATAAACAGGTGCACACACACACACACACACACACACACATGCATCCTCTCACTCTTCTGACACACAATCTGACAAATCCCCTTCTGGAAAAAAAAGAAAAGAAAAAGTTGATAAAAAAAAAAGTGCATTGTCTCCTCTCTTTCTCCTGTTGGCGTCAACCTGTCTAAATTGTCGGAGGAAGCAGCCAAGTGTGAAATTGAGTTCAGAACTGTATGCCGGGTTGGTGGTGGTGGGTGGGTGGGCTAGGTGGCAGCAGTAGTGATGAGCGTGTGTTTGCTTATTTATTCATATTGGCGGTTTAGCGAAAATAGAACAAGGGTCAATGGGAACGCGTTGCAACGTTTTGGAGGCGGCTGGGGTGTGGGGGCGGGGGGGATCCTGCCACTGCTGTACTTCTGGAAGGGTTAGCAAAAGGGTTGTTGTTTAGTTTTTTTGGCAGGCCGGCTGGTGAAGCACCACAAAGCAAACAAAAACGTCTGCAAACATTCGGGATGGCCTAATTCTCCGAGGCAATTCTCCCAAATCTCTCCTGGAATGCGACCCAATGCCGAAGCCTCAGTGTTAACATCCATCCAGCACAAGAATGTTAAGTAAAAAAATACAATAAAAAGTTACTTTTCTTCCAGCAGGACAGATTTAATGGAGAACGATGCGGCCTCTGTCTCTCTCATCTCGCATAGCCAGACCTTTCTCCACACTTCGTTTTAGCACTGTACCAGCACTGGAGAAAGGTCTGGCTGAACCCAACATTGTTCTGGTATATGTTTATTTCTTTAAACCAATCGAAATTGTCTTGGGCGGCGCTAAGCCCAGGATGCAGCGCTAAATAGTTTTTTGGGGGGAACTTGTTTTGGGGGAACATTTTCACGTGGGGAGGCGAGCCCTGGCATTAAAATGTTTAACACTCTTGTTATATTCGTTTGTCATCAACAACAAAAATGTTTGACCCGGTGCATGTTTAAATATCCAAAAATGGTAAAAAACCAAAAAATCTCCAAAAAACAACACAATTAAATCAATATTTAGTGCATTAGTGTTATTAACCTCTCACAGATCATTGTTCCATTAGGAAAACACACTTGTTCTATAAGTACACTTTATTATATAGAACCAGAAATGAAAAAAACAGAGATGAACAATGTGTGTGTGTGGGTTTTCATTCTTTTTCCATTTTTCTGAACATAAAAAGGGAAGTTCAAGGTAGCTTACTGGGTTTCTACCCAATACTGGTGCTGCAGAATCAAGGTGTCTGCACAGCACATGAGGGACATGTCACACTGTAACTGTCTAACCCTAACCCTAACATCTGCACTTTCTCGCACTCATCAAAGTCCCGTCAAAATCATAACATCTGTGCTTTCTACTTTATCGCACTTTACAGGTGAGGGGAAACAGTGTGTGTGTGTGTGTGTGTGTGTGAGAGAGAGAGATTGGGTGGGAATATGGTGGAAGGGAGTATGTCTCACATTTAAAAAGAAAGAAATGGTACAAATCTGACACTTCTGACCCCTTTTAGCCTCAACTTTCACTGCCGGGTCAAATTGAGCCAAACAGTATCTCTGTGATATGAACATGCAGGGCGGGTTGCAAATGCTTGACATCAACCATTTTTATTGTGAATGTTGTTTAAGGCCCGCAGAAGAAGTTTCATACTGAAAAAGTTATTTTAAATAGTTTTCCTAGATTTTCAAACTTTAAAACAGGTCAATTTGACCGGCAACATAGGAGGGTTAAATCCCTGCAATATAAAACGCCACATGAAACAGTAAATGACGTATGTCGACTGTGATTTGCCATTTTCAGCATGTAAGCTGCAAGCTCGGAGGTTGTCGTTGTTTCACGTAGCGATTGGGGACGTTGAAAACGGTAACACGCAGATAACGGAAGAGAGGAGAACGCTGACTGAAAAAGTCGCCCAATGGCAGGCTTATACCAACAACCTACATCCGGTGAATCAGACAACTGTGTCTATAATCACCAACGACTAACGCTAATGGATGATTGATGTGGAGGTTGAAGCTTTCCATGCTGCATCTCCCGGGGGTCTTTGTCTGCAGCGTTAAGCAACCCCCCCCCCCCCCTCCCTCGCCCCATTCTTTTTTCTTCTTCGCTCCTGGTCGTTTTTTCGTTTTGGTCCAGTGATGTATGTTTTGTAGCCGGATGATGTATGTGTGCGCGGACAGCTCGGCATCACGGTCGTTTTGAAGAGTAATAGCTGTAGCCCTCGTGTCTCTTCCAGCATTTTCCACTTTTCAAGTTTCTCTCTTTCTCTCTCGCTTTTTTTCCTGTCTCTTTCGTGTGGAAATGAATAGCGTGATGAATGGAAGAAAAAAAAACAATGACTTTGTCACTATTCTGGTTGCGGCTTCGGTTGAATGTCAGTTTCTGCTGTGGACCTACTGTGGAGAACACGTGACTAAAAAAGTTACTTGTATACTTCCTTTTTAATTGTAATAATAATAAATCATTTATATTGCACTTTCTGGACACCTAAGTGCTGTACACAGGAAACAACTAACAAACAAAACAAAAAACGACGTTGGCAATTAGCATTTTAGCCTTAGCAGATGAAGTGTACCTTGGTATCTAGAATAGCAGGTGTGTAGGAGGTCATCCTGTTGAGGTCTTGGAAGGTTTTTGGGGGCAGACAAACTCTTTTATGGGGACATAAATACACACACAGACGGACAGCTCATAATGTTATTTTCTGAAGGTTTTTAAAACTAATTTTTCCGGAAAAACAAGTTCCTAATTTTCATAAAGTGAATGCATTCAAGATGCTTTATTTTTGCTGGTATTCAGATACAGAAAGGTAATTACACTGCATCTATTACTGTTTTAATTCATATTTACTGTTTAAGTATATATGCCATGATGATTCAATTGCTGATGTTCATTTTAGAAAGAAATAACTTGCGATTGTGATGAATGCATTTGGGCATACCCTGATGCATATGCTAAGGGAAAACTTTGATATGTAGGCACAGGCCTACATATCAAAATACTTCATCTCCATCTTAAGGAGACGAGTATGTTTTCCCATCAGTAGGCCTGCTCCTTCATCAAGTTTGGCTCTGTGTTGGTTGGTGATGCACCTGTTTCCCCAGTGGTGGTAAATAGTGACGAATCGCTGTTAGTCATTCCCCAAGTAAAAGTATGTCGCTTTACTCGGTTTAAGATTATGAATTGAGCACTCGTTTTTCTTGGCTTGCCTGCCCGTTGGCAAGGAAATACTGACATATACAGTACTTGGCTGCTAACTCATGATGGACATTTGCCATTAAGAATGACATTTTATAGACTAAATGATTCATCGACAATGAAAATAATCAGGAGTTGTAGCCCCAGTGGCAACTATTTTGTATTTTATAAGTGATCTGCCCTTTTATAAAAATGCAGTGATAATTTAATGCAGTAAATTATGTATTCATGGAAAACACTGGCTGGGATGTGGGGGGCTTTTATGCACATTATCAATATTTAAAACGCATAACCTTGGCACATTAAATGTGGATTATATGCATTGTTGTGTGGTTGAGCCCTCTTGTTGGGGTGTATAGTGCATGTAAACAGCATTTCACACGTTTCAGACCTAAAATGAGGAAAGCATTTAAATACATGCCCAATATGATCATCTTTTTTTTCCGTTTTAGAACATTTGGAAACTTTGCTTTAACATTTTCTTTCATTCCCCCCCCCCCCCCCCCCCCCCCCCCCCAAAAAAAAAAACTACGTAAGTAGTAAGTAAGTTTTTGCTCTCATCAATAATTCAGCTTCTCAACGACAAGTTGGTCCTTAAACAGATATAATTTCCCCTGACAAGCTGAAGAGTCGTCGTTGTCGGAGGAGGGGAGGGAAGGGGGAGGGGGTCCTCCTCAGACTCTGTTAAAAGGCTTTTAATGAGCCGAGAGTGGGAGGCTGATGCTGGACCCCCTACCCAGCGTTTGATACAATGCACCGTCCCCTCATTAAAGCCTCATGAAGTCTGCTGTCACTCGGGCACCGCCGCCGCCACACACACACACCAAAGTGCTGCTCTGAGGAACCCATGGGAGCCACGGCCCGGGCACCCGGCTGTGTTCCAGTCCCCACCGCCACCCACCTCGGACCACCGTAATGGTTTTTTTCTAGGGATGTCCGATATTGGCTTTTTTACCGATAACCGATATTGTTCAACTCTTAATTTCCGATACCGATATCAACCGATACCGATATATGCGGCCACGTGAAACCTCCGCTTTACACTCATTGCAAACCGCAATAGGCTTTATGCCGAGCGGAAGTGTGGATTAATAAATAAAAACAAAACAGCGGTAAAAGCTAGCGTGTGTCCGGGAGAGGGCTGCTCTCCTCGGACACATTACTCTGAAGCCCCGGTGACGGTCTGGAAGTGCGGATTAATAAATAAAATAATGTGAGCGCGGTACAGCGGACCTGAACCGGTTGTGATGAGACTGTTTCGCAGAATGCGTTAGTATGTTGCGCTGACCCCTATTTTACTATTCAACGTAGAAACTTTGAAATAACTCTAACTAACCACCGACCATAACTACAGCTACAACTAGCGTCCCACTACACGGCCGCACAGCCCAAGCTTGTTATTGAGACGGCGCGGCGCGTTTGATGATGTCATCAAACCACGTCCTCACTTGAAACATAACAGATGTCTGAAATTATTTCAAAATCGATTTCGGTATCGGTTAAAAAACCGATACCGATATTTTCCGATATTGATTTTTTATGCCAATATCGGCCGATAATATCGGTGGGCCGATAATATCGGACATCCCTATTTTTTTCATTTGGTTGGTTACAAAGCGTACGGTTAGTGGGCCTTTTTTGAAAGGCGGCCCGTGAATTGTACACTATTGGAGAAAACACAGGGGGTGTGCTGCTATGTAACACTGTAGATGGCCAGCAGAAATATTATTAGCTCGCTGACAGAGTTACGATTGTCCTGAGTTCACCCTGAGCATTGAAACATCACTCGCTTGATTTCCAAGTGTTTATATCACATCATATTACACCAGAGAAGGTAGAAATCGGAAAGTATACTGCCCTTTAAGGCTTTGGCTTCTGGCGAAATTTATGTTTTATCTTGTGACAAAAGTACAATCTTGTTCAATCTTGTTTTTGTGAAAAAAAAGATGTACAAATTGCAGTAACTACACAATCGGATCGACGCCAGTAACTGCAGTTTCCCGCATGCGGATACTGCGGTCTGCTTGGTATTCTATGTGAGTCACCAATGAAGTGATGGAGATTAAGCTGTTGTTGAAGATGATACTATTTAAGATGTGGATGTCTTAAACTGGACTCAACAGGGTTACCATACCTAAAATAAAAACACAAACAACCCCCAAACCCCACTGCCGCTACACCTCCCCAGTGTCACACACCAACCCTACCCTCCCCCTCCATCCTGGAGACCGGAGGCCTGGGACCGCTGCCTCGGCTGGCGGAGGTGTCCTTGGCCTGACCGTTTGCAGGGGCTGGCTGGATGGGCTCGGAGGAGGCCTGACAGCTTGGCCGCGTAGGTAGCTCCTCGGGCCTGGAACAGCCCTCGGTAGGTCCCCCCCTCCACCAGGGCAACAGAGCACGATCCCCCCCCCCCCCCATCTCCTCCTGGAGCATGGGCCCTTGAGGCTGCGGTGCTGGCTGGCAGAGGTGAAGCTGAACCTGGGCTGGTCCAGGCTGGATCCGGGGGAGGCTAGCCGCAGAAGGTAGCCCATGGTGGTTGCTGCGCTGCCTCCCCGCTCCTCTGCTGGCCATCACTGCCGTTCAAGAGGGCCGGTGTTGAGGTGGCTGTCTGTGAGCGGGGCTGGTGACTCCAGAGCGGGTTTGGGCAGCCCTTCCATGTCCCCTCCTGGTCGGAGAAGCCCCACATTGGTCGCCAGTGTGGCAGTTTACCCCTGCCACACGCCTCCTTAGTGGCTTTTGCTGAGGCCCTCCAGCACAGGACACAGGTAGATGTTGAGTTGAGAATGCATTTATTGGAGATGGCAAGATGTAATACGCCGAGCAGATGTTACGTGCTGCCATGACAGTGTCTCTCTCTGACGTGTGTGTGGTGATAGCTGGTTTATCCTGGGTTCCATGATTGCTCTGCACCACAGGTGTGCAGCCCCACCCAGCCCAGAGTCTCATAAGACTGACTCAGGCCAGGTGAGGCTGTAAACCAGCTATCTTTTTTTGCCTCATAATCTAAACTTTGAAAACATATAATCTAAATAAAACAGTTACAACATAGAATGTAGTTATAAATGAAAAAAAATCATTCAGAACATCTGAAACACTAGTTACTGCACTTTGCTGTTGTATTACTTGCGTATAGCAATTCATAGTAATACAAAGGCAGAGCGTATCTGCATTTTTGGGGTCATAGGGTCAAAAATGTTGGATTTGTTTTTTAGGGAAGAAATTACTTATTGAATCATTGTTTATCAGATATTGCGGTTTGCCTTTGTAGGGCAGTACACACACACACACACACTAATGACCCGCTCTCTGTCTGCTGGTTGTCCTGCTGCTTTCCCGGTGTCTAGCTGGAGCAGACAGCCGGTGGGCGGAGCTGAGCGGGTTGTCAGCCAATGTTGTCCACCTGTGCAGGTTGTGCCTGTAGGCTTCATTATATGTTATTTAAAATAAATGTTTAATCCTTTCATCATGTGTGGACTCCCATCTTTGTTGCGATCACTCACACGCACACAATGCCTTTGGTGGATTCGTAATATGGAAGTCAAATTTCTATAGTGAGGTATTTTAGGGTTGGAGTAACTTGTGGTCACATGCAATGACCTGGCAGCAGCCCATTGGTAGACATTCAACGGAGCGATTCAATTATCACCTTCAACAGAAAAAGAGGATATCCGTTATATCAACAACTCTGCTTCACTCCTTTTTGTCAAAATGATATTGCACAAATAACCTTGCAAATAAAAGGTTACAATTATCCATAGTTACACATTTCTGTGTATCCTTTTAAAGATGTCTTCCCCACACCAAACATTGGAAAATTAATATTGTTCTTCACATAAATCACATTTTGCCCTTTTTTCCTTTCTAACACACACACTTTTTTTTTCACAGAAAGATCATTTTCTGAGAAATGGTAAAATGCCTTTTGTTTGTAATTAGCTCCTGAATGATGCATTAAAAGACTCACACAACCTCTGGCCTGCGCTGCTGCCTTTCTGTGGTTGGCATTTTAATCACATTGAACCATGGCTTGAGCAGAACTACATAAACATTTGAACAACTTTCAATTTGAATTTGCCTCAAGCTGGTGTGTGGGATAACATGACAATACATGATTTGTGATATGAACATGTGGGTCTTTATTTGTTTTATAACAATGTATCATGTTTTTTTTAACGTACATATTTGATAGCAAACCCTAATGCATATTTGTGAGTAGGCATTTATTTATAACCCACTATTTATTATATTTTATTTAGCAGTGAGTCGGAAATAATATAAACAGTCTGTACATTCATAGCATGGGTGGCCCCATTAATTGAACCCCTAACCCTAGTGGTGTTACCGCTATGCACTTAGGAGTTGAGCTAGACGGGACTACGTGTAAATCAAATTTATAGTGTTTGTATGCCTTTAGGACGAGTGACTACAACCGCCAATCGACCATTTTCGCAGGAGAACAAACACAGATGTTGCTCTAACAATAATTGGGGGGTCCGCTCCTTTTAATGTACCAGGAAACGGGTAGCAGACTAAACTAGTGGAGATACGTCTGCTACCCGTGACCTGGTGCATACAAGAGGCAGACCCATAATTATTATTAGGAGCGACACCTTTGTTTGTCCTATGATGACACCTCTGTGGAAAGTGTCTATTCCCATCGGTCCATATTAGACAAGGTTCATAATTGATATGATCAGTTTGTGTGTGACGCGTTTAGCTTTGCCATTTTCTCTCCCAGTGGGTGAGCGGGTAAGCCCGCCTGCCCTCCCTGCCTTATAGTGAAGTTGAACAGATTGTGGAGTCAGAGATGACATGGGCCCCGCGGGAGCAATGTGGGGCTAAACAGATGACATGGATTCAAACAAGATCGTCCAAATGAACTTTCCTTGAACTACATGAGAGGAGAAGCTGGTAATCTACACCTTAACTTCTCTCACACCTCCTCTCTCTCTCTCTCTCTCTCTCTCTCTCTCTCTCTCTCTCTCTCTCTCTCTCTCTCTCTCTCTCATATACTTCCTATCTCTTCTATAGCTGACTCTATCTCTCCTCTCAATCCCACTCCTATTTTTCTATTCATTCTTTCCGTCCTCTCTCTCCCTCCAGAAGAACTGAGTGTGCTGGTGGTGGTGGTGGATCTTGACACTCTGGTCGCTAACAGGAAGCTGTCAGCTGTGCAGTGCCACTTGATTGCTTTTCCTTTTGAGCTTCCATTGTGGGGTGGCAGGGTTTAGCTTTGGGAGACATCAGTTGATTTTACACTCTGTCTTTATGTCTCTGTATCTGTCTCTGTCTCTCTCTCTGTCTCTCCCCACTGCAGCTGACCAGCAGTGTTCCCAGGTCACCGGTTTGATTCGTTCAGGCTCTTCTCTGGCAACAGCGAATAACAAGCAGCAATATTTTCTCAAGGCTATTTCTTTCTATTAAATATACACTACATTTCAGGTTTGGGTTACATTGCAGTGGTCAATGTGTAACTACACAAGTAAGTCGTGTGTAATATGCAATGACATGTAACAGCATGGACTTAATATATGATAACATTATGGAACGGCATGTAACCAGTGGCTTGACTGAGATGTATGAAGGCACCATCTCTAATGTCCTTCCATCTCATACTCGAAGAGCTGTGTTGTTACAGGCTGTTCCCTGATGTTATTACTTATTAACTGCATGCTGTTAAAGGTTGTTACATTGCTTATTACATGTGTCATTATACTAACAAGGACACTGTCATGTAACGTGTAACCCAGGTGTGTTGCTGTGTCGCAGTGTGAGTATAAAGGGGGGGGGTAGTTTGAATATTTAGTTTAAACTAAATGTGCATGTGTGTGGTAACTACCATATGCAGGTAATGCAGCTGCATCCCAATTATGTTTCCATCTGTGTCACCAATTATGTTTTTATTTGTTATGGTGCTCCGACACCAGATTTTGTCAAGTATAGCACGGCGGTCTGTTTTCCTAGTAATCATTTAATTTAAGAGTCAACTATGCGATGCATTTCACTGTTGCTGGTCATTTTAAAGCTGCATGCTTTCACTTCTTTCATTCGCTACTGACATTACGTTATGTTAGGTCTGATTGTGATATTATGAGAATGAGCGAGCTGCTGGTGAGGAGAGGAGTGCACAGGGCCACTGCTGGCTCTAATTAATATAGTATTCTTTTTTCTTTTTTTTTTTTTATCATTTTAAGTTGTGATATGTACATTGTGGGTTCACCCAGTTTGAGTAAATGTCTTTAAAAAAATCCTAATGAGGTAGGCTATCTAAGGTAGGATTACTGCGAGCAAAGCTAACAGCCCCATACAGCTCCAGCTACGCACAAAAACTTTGTGACAAACATGGGGAATCTCAACCAAGAGCCATAAATCAAAATGACACCGGCATGGTCCATTCAGAGGACATGCTTTTGACAGCAACTTAATTACACTGCACATTCAGAAGTTATGCTAACCCCGAAGATACTCTGAAAACACCCGATGACAAAATGGATGACAGGCACTAGAACAATACAATGAGATACAACACTATGTACTCCAGTACAATACAACACAATGCATGACAATACAATACAATAGGTTTCCTTCAAGTATTTCAGCCAGCAGTGTAATACTTGACAGGTATTGTCCCCTCAAATGAAAGGTGACCCTGTTGACTAAATATGTAGATTGTTTTTCACTGTTTCGTCAGTTAAAGGGGAACTTTTTTCAACTGGCTTTGTATCATTACAATGTGGGTAGTATATGCAAATGAACAATGTTTACCATTCCTCCATGTTGCCTGCACCAGATCTCCCTGCTAATTTGTTCCATTTCGTGTCATCCGGTGGACAAATTTAGCTGGGAGATCGGGTGCAGGCAATATGAAGGAAAGGTAAACATTGTTCATTTGCATATACTACCCACATTGTAATGATATGGTTGAAAAAGTTCCCCTATGATGCATCTCCTCATACACCCCCACTACCATCACAGCACTACCGTGATTCCATTCAGCATATGTTTTACTATTTTAATTTTTGTATATATTATTTTATATTATTCTGTATATATCACGCTAACTACGCAGTGTCGGCTATATCATTATTGTTATTTTTACTATTATTATTATCGTTATCATTATCAT
The DNA here is from genome assembly GCA_030340625.1 of Merluccius polli. NCBI lineage: Eukaryota > Metazoa > Chordata > Actinopteri > Gadiformes > Merlucciidae > Merluccius > Merluccius polli. Next base: position 25,506 of record JAOPHQ010001820.1, on the reverse strand, counting down.
CATCACCACTACTATTATAGGGTAAACTCCTGCATAACTCTTTATTGCCCCTCTCTCTCTTAGATCTCCTGAGTTCTACTACTAGGGGGCTCTGTCCTTTATTATCTACTTTTCCTAGTATGTTTTTATTTTTATTTTTTTTTATCCCTACTAACCATTTCTAATACTAATTTTTCTCTCTCCCCTTTTTAATGTATTTATTTTCTTGCTAACTATGCTATGTTGCTGATTGCTGGATATCGGTTAATGGTTTTGGAGTTGTCGCCCACTTCCTGTCTGGAATATGATGTCTATTGTCATTGAGTTAAAATGTCAAACAGTGTGCCAACGTGAAACTCATTAACTAGGCCTATATGGTCACATGACCAGGCCAAAGTCAAACACACACTATATATATATATATACACTATATATATATATATATATATATATATATATATATATATATATATATATATATATATATATATATATATGAAGAATAATGACTATATAATGAATTTAGAGTTTGGCAGTGACTTGGGCTTTGCACGCACTGGAAGGTTATTGCGATTAACAATCTTAAGTAAATAGCAATTAAATATGGAATGAGTATTGAATGGAGATTCCAGGGTGCCAAAACAGCCAGATTATCCATTACCTGCCTATTACACATTTAATGGCACCTAATTGTTTTCAAAGAAACTTTAATCATCCACGAGACGAGCTATCACATGAATTAGACAGTGACCTGACAAGATCTCTCTTTCTTTCTGTGTTTTTTTTCTTTTTAAGGTTACACTTGGAGAGATACTAATTCACGCGTTACACTTTTGAAAATCCTACGTGATAAGCTGCTATTTAGAAATTGACCGGCTCAATCAACAAAGACAGGGAAGAAAATATGTGTGTGTAGCTGACAATGTGGTGGTGTGTTTCTGGACTCCTTATTGCTCCCAGGGTGACGAGACAGAGGAAAGAGTGAACTTAGCTTCGCCCCAAATAAGCAGGATTTGCAGCTGCACACACACATCTGTTTCCAGGAACCTCTTCCTCTTATCTTGTGTTATGGCCAACCCACCGTGGTTTGATGAGAATGACTTCATTACTGAGGACAATGAAAACCTAACGTTTCAACACAAATTACAAATTCATGCCGTTTTCCAAGAAAGATTATGTTGCAATTTGAGGATTCACAGTAACTAAAAAGGAGCCAACGGCTCAGGAAAGGCTGGGCTCCGCGACGGAGTCGCTTTGTACTCCTCCGTTATGATGCATCATATGTTTGTTTCTTTTTCATAAATACGATAATAATCGTTGTCGTTAATCGCGTTGTTGTGATTATTATGATTGTTATTGTCCTTCTATATTTCTCTTTCCTGGCAGCGAGGAATATTGGATCATTAAAACAGCATGGTATGCAAAGTACAATTAAAGCGTTTTAATAGATCCCGCGGAACATCAATTATGTTATGCATGAACAAAGAAAAACCGTAAACAGGCACCCTGCTGTTCACAGAACAATAAAAGGGAGCATCTAATTTCCTTCACACCTTTTTGCATTACAGATTACCCATCGTTTTCCCCACCATCATATCATACGTGCATGACTTTGTATTAGCTGTTGATTGTAGATGTGGATGTTTTTTAATGATGGTCTGTGTTACTGAAATTAAATGACCGGAAGATCACGGCGTCTATTTTGACAAAAGTTGAACCTTTGCCTTTGCTTTGAAGAGCACACAATTTACTTCTTTGACCGTGAGCCGTTTTGTCTCTTATTCTGTATCCAAGGTGACCATAGCTTTCAAACGGCATTCGATTTTATTTATTTTTTGGTTTAAATAGCACAGATGAAAATAAAGACATTGAAACACTTGTCTTAGTCTTTCAAGGTTTCTATAAGTTTCTATTATAAACTCCCTGGGATCTCCCTGCCCATAGGCCTCCATCCATGATGTCATCCTGTGATATGATGTCACAAGGTCCGACAGCAGGATGAAGTCTTCTACGTTTCAGACCCCATTAGGGCTGCAACTAACAACTAATAACACAAAATCATCCAGTCTAGAAAATGTCAGAAATAATAGCAAAAGCCATCACAAGTTACCAGATTCCAAAGTGATGTTTTAAATTTGCTTACTTTATCTGACAAGCAGCCAAGAAAAACTAAAGTATTAATTTTATAATGATCTATGAACCAACCATTTTTGAATTTCTGAAGCCTCAAGTGGCAAATGTTTGGTATTTGTACTTGATAAATGACCTCAATGATTAACTGATTATAAAAATGTTATTTGATTAAGTCGATCGACTAATCGATTAATCAATGAGAGTGTGCACTGCACACTCTCATTGCCTGTCTCACTGACATGAATTTATGGATAGGTAAAAGTTTTTTAAAGCTAAATGAGGAAAAAAGTGATTATTTTAATAGGACCCAAAGCAGCAAGAGAAAAACTGCAGTCAACGATTGGTGGTCTTAGCAAACAGATTAAGACATTACAAACATGGGAGGGATTTTAGACTCTGATTTAAAATGTAATTCTCATTTAACAAGGTTATTAAAACATCCTTTTTTCCTTTCTAGGAATACCACCCAAAGTCAGACCTTTTGTAACTCAGAAAGATTCTAAAATACTCACTCAAACTTTTATTACTAGCCATTTAGACTATTGTTATTCCTTTTTTACTGGATTACCTAAAAAGTCTCTAAGAAAACTACACCTAGTTCATAATGCTGTGTCTTAACTAAAACAAAGAAAAGGTTGCATTACCCCTTAAGACACAGCACTGGCAAAACACAAAATTGCGGTGTACCAGAAGAGTGCCTCTTGTAGGAATCTCAACAGTGGGGTATCCGTGTTTGGGCCATGGTGATTCCAGTGCTGCCATGGTGATGCCAGTTGATTGCAAAAGTCCAAGTGCCCACCTCCGCCGAGACCAACTTATATTGTTATAACGTGAAACATTTCACATTATAACAATATAAGTTATCACGTTATAACGTGATAAATAGTATATTGTTATAACGTGATAAGTTTGTATGTCCTAGTAACGTGAAAATATCTTGTTATAACGTGAAAAACATCTTGTTATAACAATAAACTTTTCACGTTATAACGTGATACTGATCCGTTTTTCTTTTTCTGGCGTGGCAGCAATACGCTTCCGTATATTGTTGTACTTTTTGGCTTGAAAAATTGTATTTGCTGTATTTGGGCTTTTTTTTGTTGATATTATTATGTCTATGTTGTTTAATTTTGCTATGTGAAGCACTTTGGGCTGTTTGTATGAAAGGTGCTATATAAATAAAGTTGAGTTATAAGGTTGGTTTGCCCCAAAAGGATGGCCAACAACAACATATAAGCTATAAATTAATATATGTTTTTCCCTGCTGAAGTGAGCTCCACAAAGCTGTCCAGAACAACCTTACCTTGTACCTTGCTTGTTATTGAAGGCCTTTCCTAGGAAGATTGCAATGGACAATGGGCTTGCATATTAATGACATTTGAGGTGTCTGCTAAATGATGTAATGCTTTGAAATGTGATGCAATGAAATGGACTGTAACAACAAACTGAACCCTGGATTCTTGTAGCCATAATTCTAGGTTATAGCGCTCTGTAGCCGACCTATGAGGGTCTTTGATTATGCATTTCTATATTTTTTGTAAGAGCTTATACATATTAACAAACGGAAACACACTGATTAATGTTTAATATTATGACCAAACCCATATATGTTATAAACGTTTGAATGGATTACTGTTGTCATGAAATGCTCCAACCTAAATGATATGCTACATTTATGAATGCTTTTTATCCAGGTATATTTTCTATTTCATTCTTTAAATACATTTAGATGATGTAGGCACAAGGTTTCAAAGTTAAAGTATCAAACATATTTGTAACATGTAAGATTTCAAAGTATCTAACATTTTTTTGGATGGTAGGAACACTTTTTTAAAGCTGAAGTATCAATATATAAGCATCATGAAAGAATGGGGCTTCAAAGTTAAAATATCTAACATCTTTCTTGAATGAGAACTGCAAATATAGGCTACATGTTATGCTATGCCATATGGTTTCTGGATCCCAGAACGCGGGAGACAAAGGGTGGGTAGGTTGTAAAACCTCAACAACAAAAAACAAAAGGCGATGAAGGTTGAGGCAGGAGCGGCCAGGCAAGGTAGGTGGAGTACTGGAGACTCTGGGATAACAAGGACCGTTCCCAGGTGAGAAATCGAGGTCTGGGGAAGAGGGCAAAACAAGGTAAGAATCCAACGGAAAAACACGCAAAATACTCCTAAACAGAATGCGACTAGGAATGCCGACACTGCGAGACACTGGTACTGTGTGTGACGGAATACTCTGGCGCTGGAGGGACGTTTGCACCAGCCTTATAAAGGAGTCCCAATTGGGAACAGGTGTGCCTCGTGATTGCGAGTTCCAAAAGCCACGCCCCGCACCTGCCCACAACCAATGCCTGTGGAAGAAGAAAAAGACCCACCAAGGGCAACACACAACACAGGGGAAAACACACACACACACAGACACACAACACACACACACCTCCCCCTGTGCAAACCTAATCAAACCATGACAGTACCCCCCCTCAACGGACACCTCCTGGCGGCCGACCCGGCTTGTCCGGATAGCGTCTATGAAAGTCGCTGATTAGGGTAGGATCCAGAATCATCGACCGGGAGACCCATGACCGCTCCTCCGGCCCATACCCCTCCCAGTCGACTAGGTACTGCACCCCCCTACCCCGCCTCCGTACGTCCAACAGCTCCCGGACAGAATAGGCCGGGTGGTCATCGACGAGCCGGGGGGGTGGTGGGGGCTCGGCCGGAGGGTTGAGTGCACTGACCGATACCGGTTTTAACAGAGAAACATGAAATACGGGGTGAATGTTGAGAGCAGGAGGCAACTTCAGCTTGATAGCACAGGGGTTAATGATGCTAGAAATGACGTAGGGACCAATGTATTTGGGGGTGAGTTTGTTACTCTCCGTCCGGAGAGGCAGATCGCGGGACGAGAGCCAAACGCTCTGTCCCACCTGGTAGTCGGGGGCTGGAGTACGGTGTCGATCAGCTACCTGACGGTTCCTCTCCGCCGTACGACCCAGCGCCTCCCTGGTGTTCCGCCAGACCCGGCGGATGCGCCGAAGATGTTCTTGGACGGAGGGAACCGCCACCTCCGTCTCCTGTATGGGAAACAGTGGGGGCTGAAAGCCCAGTGCAACAGAGAAGGATGACAAGGATGAGCAGACCAACGAGTTCCGGGCGTACTCCACCCAAGGAAGGTGGGTGGCCCAGGAGACAGGATGTTCAGCCGCGACACACCGCAGCGCCGACCCCAGATCCTGGTTGGCGCGTTCGGTCTGGCCATTAGTCTGAGGGTGATAGCCCGATGACAGGCTGACTGATGCCCCCAACGCCCGACAGAACGCCTTCCATACCCGAGATGAAAACTGCGGCCCGCGGTCGGAAACGATATCCTGGGGGATGCCGTGGAGATGAAACGCGTGTAGAACGAGCAGGTCTGCAGTCTCTAGGGCAGAAGGTAGTTTGGGTAGGGGAACAAAATGTACAGACTTCGAAAAACGGTCTACAATGGTTAAAATTACTGTATTGCCTTCAGATGGCGGAAGTCCGGTGACGAAGTCCACTGCGATGTGAGACCAGGGTCTGTGAGGAACCGGCAGGGGACGCAGGAGACCAGCCGGTGCACGATGGGAAGACTTGCCACGGGCACAGACGGAGCAGGCCGCCACGAACTCCTTGACGTCGGCGGTCATCGACGGCCACCAGAACCGTTGGCGTAGGAGGGATTGAGTACGGTGAGCCCCCGGATGGCACGCCACTCTGGACTCGTGCCCCCACTGAAGAACAGCCCTGCGTGTTGCCGGTGGGACGAACAGTCGACCAGGAGGGCAGCCCTCGGGGGTGGGTTGGTCCTGCTGGGCATCCTGGACCTCCTGCTCAATCTCCCACCGGGCGGCCCCGACGACACAGGCGGGGGAGAGAATGCTCCTCTCCACCGACTGTGCCCCAGAGGAATCGAACTGACGGGAGAGGGCGTCAGCCTTCCCGTTCTTAGAACCCGGACGGTAGGTGAGGGTAAACCGAAATCTCCCCAGGAAGAGGGACCAACGTGCCTGACGAGAGTTTAGACGACGCACAGTCTGAAGGTAAGCCAGGTTTCTATGGTCGGTCCACACTAGAAAAGGGTGCTCGGCTCCCTCCAGCCAATGTCTCCACTCCTGGAGAGCCAGAACTACCGCCAACAACTCCCAGTTGCCCACATCATAATTTTCCTCGGCCGGACTCAAACGGCGAGAGAAAAATGAGCATGGGTGCAGTTTACTGTCTCGTGCAGATCGTTGTGAGAGTACCGCCCCCACCCCCATGTTAGAAGCATCCACCTCCACGACGAACTGTAAGGACGGATCTGGATGGTTAAGGACCGGAGCAGAGGAAAACAATGTCTTGAGACGCGTAAACGCGGAGGCTGCCGCCTCCGACCAACTGAACACGACATTGGTGGAGGTTAACTTGTGGGGCCGCAACTCGACTATAGTCCCTGATGAAACGTCGGTAAAAGTTCGCGAACCCTAAAAAACGTTGGAGCTGCTTCCGAGAGGACGGAACCGGCCAGTCCGCGACCGCACGCACCTTTTCGGGATCCGCTTGTAGTCGACCCTCCTTAACCACGAAACCCAGAAAACTAACAGACTTGGTGTGAAAAGCACATTTCTCCGCTTTCACAAACAACCTGTTCTCTAGTAAGCGCTGGAGAACCAACCTCACATGTTGCTCGTGCTCGGCTTGGTTCCTGGAGAAAATGAGGATATCCAGGTAGACGAAGACGAAGCGATGTAACATGTCCCGGAGGACGTCATTAATGAGAGCTTGAAAAATAGCCGGCGCGTTAGTGAGCCCAAAGGGCATAACCAGATACTCGAAGTGACCGAGAGGAGTGTTGAATGCAGTCTTCCACTCGTCCCCCTCCCGAATACGCACCAAATGATAAGCGTTTCGGAGGTCTAGTTTAGAGAACAAAGTGGCCTGGTGAAGTGGTGTAAACGCGGAGTCTAGCAGAGGAAGAGGACACTTATTTTTAACTGTGATGTCGTTTATGCCTCGGTAATCCACCCAAGGATGCAGGGACTTATCCTTCTTCTCCACGAAGAAAAACCCCGAACCCACCGGGGAAGAAGAGGGACGAATAAGGCCGTTGGCCAATGACTCGGAGATGTAGGCCTCCATGGATTCCCTCTCCGGTCAAGATAGATTGTAGAGCTTACTAGAAGGTAGAGAAGCACCGGACAGAAGGTTGATCGCGCAATCGTACGGACGGTGAGGAGGTAAAGACAGTGCCCGATCCTTACTAAAGACCTCCTGGAGATCGTGATAAACAGAAGGTACATTAGTGAGGTCGATAGGACTAGCCGATAGTGCAGCGGAAGGAAGTTTGCCAGGAGGCATAGCAGAACGAAGACAGTGGGAATGACAAAAAACACTCCAGCTAGCGATGGAGGAGGTAGCCCAATCAATGTGCGGATTGTGAAGTCGGAGCCACGGAAGACCGAGTACAATAGGTGACGTAGGAGAAGGAATAATGTAAAGAGATACACGCTCGTGGTGATTACCGGATAGTTGAAGGTGAACGGGAAGGATGCGGTGAGTAACGCAAGCCAGTAGTCGGCCATCCAACGCCAGCACTTCTCTGGGCGTCGGTAGTGGCTCCAGAGGTAACTGGGCCTTCGCACAAAACACAGAGTCAATAAGGTTCTCGTCCGCCCCGAATCAATAAAAACCGACAGAGGGATGGGTGACTGAGGACCGAACAGGTGAGCCTGGACTAGGATCCGAGAAGAAGACGTGGCGGAGCAAACAGTCTGGTTCACCAACGCGCCACTGGACGTTGATGAACCCCCCCTTTTCCCGTAAGCGGGCAGGATTCCACCAAATGTCCTCCTTCCCCACAGTACAAACATAATCCATTCATCGTACGACGACGGCGTTCAGCCGCAGACAAACGCGTCCTGCCTACCTGCATGGGTTCAACACCCAGATCGGAACCGGAGGAGGTATCGAGATGCGCCTGTCGGTGAGAGGAACTAGCCCGAACCATGGGCCACGCAGAGGCCTCAGAATGCCCGGAAGTGCGGTCTTGTCTCTCCCTGTGCCTCTCTCTGAGTCTATTGTCCAAATGTATAGCTAGTGCAATAAGCTCCTCCAACGAAAAAGTCTCGTCTCGTATAGCGAGTTTGTCCCTTAGCTGGTCCGACAAGCCTCTAAGGAACACACTCCGCAAGGCCGTGTCGTCCCAGCCGCTCTCAACCGCGAGGATGCGAAAATTGAGAGCGTACTGGGAGACTGAGTCCACCCCCTGACGCAGAGAAAGTAATCGGCTGCTGGCCTCCTTTCCCTGGACCGGGTGGTCAGGGACCCCTCGCATGTTGTCAATAAAATCCAAATAAGAACCGGTGAGGGTAGGACGGTTAAAAGAGATAGCTACCACCCAATCGGAGGCTTGGCCGGACAACAGGCTTACGCCGTCTTAGTTCTATCGCTTGCGTACATTTGGGGTTGCTGACTGAAAACAAGATCACATTGGTGGAGAAACTGCCGACATTTACCTAACTCCCCGGAATACCGGAGTGGGGTTGGAATAAAGGGTTCGCGGGGCTGGTACAGAGGTGTAATGGACGCCGCCGCAGGTGGTTCGGGGCTTGATGACGCCGGTGGTCCGAGGGACACGGGAGCGGTGAGGGACGAAACCCGAGCAAACATCTGCTCCAGGCGATTCCCCAGCTGTTCCATGCCGGTGGAGAGCGACGTTAAAGCCCTGGAGACGTCCTGGAGATCGGCGTCGTGTTGCCCGATTCGCACTCCCTGCGAGGAGAGCGCTAACCGGACCCTCTCTGTCTCCGCGGGATCCATTATGGCCAGAGTATTCTGTTATGCTATGCCTGTTGCGAATTAATAATAACATATGTATCATCAGGCTGTAATCTATGTATCTACACATAGCCACAAAGGAGTAGAAATAAATATACAAGTTGTAGTAACTGCACCTCAACACCAGATGGCAGCAAACATAATACACTGGGGGCGGGCGCTCAACACTAGCCATTAGGCGTCATAGAGGCCACGCCTCCTGCCCAGAGGCATCCGGGCGGAAACATCCGGTTAGAATCAGAGCCCCCAGGTAGCGCATCCGAAAGGACGCAAAGCGAGGGGGCTCTCCACGCGGCGTGACTTTTACAATACCCCTCCATTGTTACATAGATTAGTTATAACTAAACCTAAACAAATAAAGTGAGTTAAAGCGTTTCCTGTGTCGGCGGCCTTCTTCCTCGGAACACAACCCCACATGCCATATGGTTTCTGGATCCCAGAACGCGGGAGACAAAGGGTGGGTAGGTTGAACAAGGTTTATTGTAAAACTTCAACAACAAAAAACAAAAGGCGATGAAGGTTGAGGCAGGAGCGGCCAGGCAGGGTAGGTGGAGTACTGGAGACTCCGGGATAACGAGGACCGTTCCCAGGTGAGAAATCGAGGTCTGGGGAAGAGGACAAAACAAGGTAAGAATCCAACGGAAAAACACGCAAAATACTCCTAAACAGAATGTGACTAGGAATGCTAGGGCGAGACACTGGTACCGTGTGTGACGGAATACTCTGGCGCTGGAGGGACGTTTGCACCAGCCTTATAAAGGAGTCCCAATTGGGAACAGGTGTGCCTCGTGATTGCGAGTTCCAAAAGCCACGCCCCGCACCTGCCCACAACCAATGCCTGTGGAAGAAGAAAAAGGCCCACCAAGGGCAACACACAACACGGGGGAAAAAACGCACACACAAACAACTCCCCCTGTGCAAACATAATCAAACCATGACACTACATATAGACTTCAGATTTTTTATTGTATTTTACCGAGTTGGATAATTCACTGTAACTCAGGAAGATGCTAAAATTCTCACTCACACATTTATTAATAGCCATTTAGATAATTGTTTGTCCTTTTTTACTTGATCACCTAAAAAGTTTTAAGAAAACAGCTAGTTCACAATGCTGTGGCCAGACTCTGAACTAAAACAAAGAAAGCGATCTTTTTTAGGTATAGACTTCAAATGTTTTATTTTATTTTACCGAGTTGGACAATTCATTAGAATGTAGAAACTTTTTCTAATCGTGGCATTGTGACGTTAGTACCAGAGTATTGTAGTGTATTTTCTGATATACATTTACAGGTTATTCTACTTCTTTCTTTTATTCATTGTATTTCACTCATTCTTTATATGTAGAATACTGCTGTGTCATGAGAGAACATCCTGTGTCTCTCTGTGAACTAATTAGGGGTAGTCCTGAGGACCTGCTGAGGGGCAGCAGGATGCCCTGATGACCCCAAACTAATGAAAAGATGCCCTGATGACCACAGAAAGTGTTTCCATATGTGGCTTAAGATAGGGAGCTGTTTGTGTTGTGTTGTAGATCTGAGGGTGTATTGTTTCGGCTTGCCGGACTGTCACGCATTGTATGGCTCAGAGGCCTATAAGAAGTGTGTGCATTAGAGAGGATTCAGTTTTTCGGACCCCATTGGGGGATTCGGACTCAGTTTCGGAGAAGATTCGGCCACCATTCAGATGCATAGAATGTCATCCCGCTTGTGTTCTCTGTTAAATAAAAAGTTATTTACTCAGACACTTTTTGGAGCGGACCTCCATCATTTCATCATCCACCGACCAGCATTATGACAGCCGAGAAGAATATACTACAGTATGCACCTTATTTTCAATACAAATTCAAATGAATGCAGTCATGTGTGAGATAATACAATATGCATATTTTAAAATATAAATGCTTTGAAGAGAAAACAATGGTTCCTAAATCCACGTCGTCACTGTGAGAGGTAATTATTCAAAGGACCCTTCTTTGGTTTCTCTATCCCCAGCTGCCCGGACAAGTTCATAAATCACTTACTTAGCTAATGCGGATCTACTTTTTTTGGAGATAATTACTATGGATTTGGAGGTGATGGTGATTGCAGAATAAAAAGGAACCACATTTGTCATTGTTACGTAGTTTAGTCAGGTGTTTGGCGCGCTGACGGCGCTCTTACAAGCCCGACAGCCCAACTGATTTACAAGGCGTGTTTGAAGAAACAAATTTTAAAAAGAAGAAGAAAGAAATGGGCTGAAATGCATACATTTCAGCTTTGGAAGTGCATTGTGGAACCAACCTCTTCATTTCATGTATTGGTATTATCTGACAGTAGACATTAAATACATTTCAGTAAATATATCAAGAGTTAGCCAGGAAGGCTAGCTGACATCCGCAGTCCTAAAGTGGTCTTAAAGCCACTGGGCATTTATTTTGAATACAAAATGGCAGTGCAGCAGCAGCAACAACTTGGCTGGTGGTTTAGTGGTCGGATCCAAGCGGAGAAGGACCCATCGGGGTCCACTTCACCGGAGGCTGTGTTTTACAGTCTCACTGTTGATCCATGTCAGCGTGATTGCGCAGGTTTCAAGGGCCGGCGGAGGCACTCGATGTGAGTTTAATCAACTCCTCATTAATAGGGGGCCCTCCTCAGTTACACACACACACACATACACACACACTTGATTGCAAAGCGCACCGTGAATGCGGGCACATTTATTTATCTCTGGTTATTCACCGTGATGTTGGTCTGCTTTGAACCAGCTGATTGTGTATGTGACTTTGACAACGTTTTACAGGTGTGTTCATTCAACACAACCTTGCATTGGGTGAACAGTGAACACACGCCGGAGGTAGAAAGCAGAGCTGGATCTGAAACACTGCACTTAGTTTTGGTCGGATTCACCATGGGAGCTTGTAGGTGTCCTGTTCTGACTTGTCATTCATTGTGTTCATTTGTTAATTGCTTGAAAAACTTGCAATTCCATGTGTTATTTTATTGTCTGTTCTGTGTTTTATTTTGTGTTTTGCCTGTTGCTTTAATTGAAAACAGGGATGTAATTGACAGGAAACAGGATGTCATTGACAGGAAGTAGGAAATTATTGCCTTGGCTTTCCCTCTTGGCTCTGAGTCTAGAGGATGGACATTTTTGCTGGTGTGGATCTTCCTCGATCCTTTTGTTAGGCTGTAAGTTTACTTTGTTATTCACTTGTTTTCGATTGATTATGTGATATTGTAACATTGTTTATCAATAAGTAGGCTATTTCCAAGTTTATATGAGCACATGTTGAGTTTGTATGATTTCCTATGTTGAACAGTAGCCTATCAGGAACCTACCTGTTTAAAGCAATGTGTATAATGTTAACCAACATTTTCCATTATGTACATTTGATTGATCATTATTTAGTTGTATACTTGAGTGTTATGCCTGATTATTGTATTATATTATTGTTGTCCTTTTTCTTACGGTTTTTACTAACATTGTATAAGACTCATGTGAATTACTGGATTTGTTGGAAATAGTAAAGGAACAAGGCACTCATTTTCTGGCTCATGATTTGAATTTGGCTGACTGTTTATCTGCATTCACACATGGCAAGTCAACACCGTACACTTGGCAGGTGTGAACCGTACATTTATATCACGTGAAGGTCGGCACAGCTGTTTGCCACCAACCTGCCACCATCTAAAGCAGCGTTTTCTGTTTATGTGAAAATGTAAAACATTCTCGCAGCCTAAAAGCTGCAATGTCTGTAGAGAGAGCTTGGATTTAAGCTTACATGCCGACGGTAAACCACAGACAACATGGAGGTGTACAATCTAGTTGTACATGAACAATGCAAGAACAATTCAGTGTGATATAATCCTAAGAAAGAAGTATCGCTATCCACACTTGAAACAATGCAGCAGGCGACAAACAACAGGCCACTTTGTGTCTCACCCTGTGTGAGAAGGAAAGAAAATGCAAGCGTGCACACTTTCACACATATCCTCTTCACATTTCCCCTCCTGGGCCACCGGAGGGGGCAAAAAAAAAAAAAAAAAAAGTTAGACAAAATCAAATTTGATACAAATTACGTCTTGCGCGCCCCGAGTCGGTGACACCGGAAGCCTTTCGCTGGAATAAGCTGACATTGATTTCATTTGTCTAAGTAGATAAATCATCTGTATTGAGCTCGTCTCTTACGGCTTGTCACTGCCGGGACCACTGATTTAATTTGCTTCCTGCCTTTCCTGGTGAAGTAGCGAGGAGCTTTAAAACACAGCTACTCTGAAGGTTACACCACTTCAGCATTTTAATCACTGCCCCCCCCCCCCCCCCCCCCGATCCTTCTTCTAAACCTCCTTCGCACAAACTTTGGCAAGTTACGAGCTCTCGCTTGCTTTGTTATTTTCGTAGTTCCTAGTGTTATTGCATAGTCTTCTTGTCCATTTTGCTCAGTATTGTCTGAGTTGTTTTTTTGGGGGGGGTGGGGATCAGGATGTTGTCTTGCTATTGAGCTGCTCAAGGTTGGTCAATCTAGTTACAAGGACAATCTCGGTTTTAAATGAGTTTGGAGAAGCCACTTGCAGACTGGCCTTGTTGTCACGTAACCACGACAACCATGATATATGGGATAGCGCCCCCCCCCCCCCCCCCCCCCAGTGAATATGGTAACAATTCATGCACTGCAACTTTAAAGTTGACATGGCACCTATGATGCGCACTTGTTCGCATCTCGGCATTTCTACCGTCAAGATAAGCAGAGAGTAATGAGATTACTGCTACCAAAGGGTAAATAACAGCCAAGCATGTGACACATTTAGGTGGTGTTTAACTTGTTCATAATGCAAGATCGTGTGTGTGTGTGTGTGTGTGTGATGCCTGACAAGGAAAGAGAGAGGGAGGGAGGGAGGGAGGGGGGAAAAAAAAACACTGCGGTGATGAAAAACAAACCATTTGCGGCAGCGACAGAATACTGAAAGCTATACTTTACTGGCACTATTCAGACAAATTGCTTCTGTGCGTTGGGGTGGCTTTTTAAATAATGCAATCAGTTAAAAGCTCTCAGTAAACGCGATGCTCGTCGAGCGTGGGAAGCCACAATGGAATTGAGTGCATTTTTAGAAAAAGAGGGATATAATTTATGCCATTTGAAATATGCACTTTGTGTTTTTTCTTTGGCACTCAGATACAGCGGGGTTCAACAAGTGCACAACGTGTTTAAAGTTGGGTTCAAGACCCTTTAGTCCAGTGTCTCTTAATAACAATCATCATGACTTGTCAAGGCTGTATTTTGATAGCCAGCGTTATTTAAATGGATTATTAGGATATAATGATGGCAACATTTGCCCTTTCCTTTGTTTTTCTTTTTTTTTAAAACCCCGACAAGTGTTTCACCTAATCAACGCTGCACCTGAAACTGCAATTTTTGTATTGTCGCTGCTATACATAAGAGCTTCGCTGGACAGTGAACGGTTAGCATCTTCCTCCTCCCTAATGAAATTCTGAAAGTATAGGGTCGCCAACAAGAAGACACACAGAAGGCCTCCGTCACTCACTCCCTCTTCTTCTCTCCCGCTTCCTTCACGCCCTCCCTCCCTCTCTCTCCCTTTTCCGCCCTCTCTCCTTAGCTCCTTCCCTCCCTCCCTCTATCCTTCCCTCTCTTCTTCCCTCCCTCCCTCCATATCGACCCCCTTTCCTCCTCCCTCCTACCCCTCCCTCTCCATCCTTCCTTCCTTCCTTCCTTCCTTCCTTCCTTCCTTCCTTCCTTCCTTCCTTCCTTCCTTCCTTCCTTCCTTCCTTCCTTCCCTCCCTCCCTTTTCCCTCCCTCCCCCCCCAACCCCCTCCACTCCCCTCCTTTCCTTCATCCCTCTTTCCTCTCCCCTCCCACTCTACCCATTGTCTCCTTTCCCCTCCCTCCACCACTGGCCTCTCATTGGCAAAACCATTCCGCCACCAGGACACTGGCTGACAACATGATGGATCAGTTCTACCATATTGGCTTGTTGAGCTATACCCCCCCACCACCACCACCACCACCCTACCCCCCCCCCCCCCCCCCAACCCACCCCACCACACCCCCAGTGCGGAGAATATTGGCATTTGCCACTCAAGCTGGCCCAGAGTCCCGTAACTGCTGATTAGTCAAATTAGCCTGGTGGCTTGTGGAATAATTAATGTTTTAACACATGGAAGGGGGGGGGGGGGGGGGGGGGGGGGGGTGGACTTTCATCCCATGCCACAGCTTGATGGAATGGCACCGAGGTGAGCGTAGTGGACTGCAGATGGCTGGCATCCTATTAGGGGGGGGGGGGGGGGGCAGGGGTGGTAAAGGGGAGGTTGGGTGATGGATCGATGCTTGCGTTAGCCCATGTTGACCTTGTGAGCTGGGCTGGGGTGGGGGAGGGGGCGGTGGGGGAGTAAGGGCCCTAATGTTTAAATTAATTGGGGACCAATTAGTGTTGTTAGGATCATTAAGGACATGTATGTATTGTGTCTGTGTGTGTGTGTGTGTGTTTTATCTAGGCTACTTTAGCTAAACTTACACACACACATGGCTGCTTCCTGCCCAAATTATTTGTTTAAAACCCCAGCAATTTCCCTATAGATTTAAAAAACATATATATAATACATCATAAACATTATTGACGGTCTGTCAGAGATTATGAAACCGCACCCTGCTTATATTGTATACACTTCATAAAGCCTCTTTTTCTGAATCTCCTGCAGGGATGTTTAAATTGGATGTATTATTTTTCATTTTGAAGTAATGAAATATTCAAGGGCCAGACAGGAATCTGGAGGCCTTGCATGACCTTCACAGGGAGAAAGATTGGCGTGTTATTACAGTATTTATGTGGCTGTCGGTCCCCTTCACCTGTAGCCGAAAGGGGGTGAGAGTATGAAAATATTTAATTACCTGACGACGAGCGCAGGCACAATATGACCCTTTGGTGACCAGCAGGTGGAGAGAATAGGGCAGATAGGCTTCACGCGCCATTGACATGCTTCCACGTCGTTGCAGATGCTTCGATCCCCTACTATTGCAGACTTACTGTTTACACTTTGCACAAGGTGTACATTTACAGTTGTCGTTTTACAGATGCTTTTATCCAAAGCACCTTGAGTAAATTCAGAAGCAGGTAGAGGTGCCTACAAGAAGACTGCAAACATTGGAGATTGAACCCAGTACCTTTTCGGCATGGGAGTCGAACACCCCTCGCCACTAGTGGCTCAATTTAATTAGTTCATTTTCATTTAATTTTACAGTCACAGTGTAGTAACTTCACTGGTGTCTTTTTGGTGATATATCACAATTATTTTTATCTCCAAACGTAATGGAAAATATCAATGTCATGTATACACAGAATAATTAAATAGAAAACGTCAAAAACTACAGATGCAATATTATAGCATGGGGGGCAAACCACAAATCGAAGGCTGCATTTTGGTACCTCGGAGAGAAAACGTCGGTGTTTAGTGGTCTGACTGTGCGTAGGGGAGGAGCAGCAGCGAAACAGATGGGGATGCGTCCTCGGGGGGCGCAGCCATCCTGGCGTATGGGGTTTCCGTTTGCGAGAAGCTCGGTTTATTTGAGACCCGGGGCCGGGGCGTGTGTTCTCCTTAGCCGTGTCACCGGCTCGCATCCGTTAAGATATGGATTTCCTGGCGAGCGACTCCGGTCCGTCGGCCCGGTCCCACTCTGGGGGTTTGTATTCTAACGTGACCGGATCGGGCTCATTATCGATCTGTTGCTTATATGAGGAGGGAGTTACAATCTGCTCGTGCGCAAGGTAAAACCGGCACCCGTATTCCTGGTAGGCTGACTTTGAGAAATGACCGAGAACTAAACTTTTAGGTTTCCACTTTCCTTTCACTTTTCCTTTTTTTCTCTTTGGTTTTAGACCAGAGCCTACTTTTCACATATAGCCCTAATGGAGCACCTATTTCTATATTTTCCGATAGTAAAAGTAAATATGAACATACTCTCGTGGTAGACTTTAGGGTTAGGGTTATGGTACTGTTAGGATGAAGGGAGGATGCTGTTAGGGTGAGGGGAGGATACTGTTAGGATGAGGGGAGGATACTGTTAGGGTGAGGGGAGGATGCTGTTAGGGTGAGGGGAGGATACTGTTAGGATGAGGGGAGGATACTGTTAGGGTGAGGGGAGGATGCTGTTAGGGTGAGGGGAGGATGCTGTTAGGGTGAGGGGAGGATACTGTTAGGATGAGGGGAGGATACTGTTAGGATGAGGGGAGGATACTGTTAGGATGAGGGGAGGATACTGTTAGGGTGAGGGGAGGATACTGTTAGGGTGAGGATACTGTTAGGGTTTGAGGTAAGGCATTCTTAACATATTTTAAAATGTTGTTCAAGCTTGCTCACAAATGATGAAAGAAATGCTGTTTAGTCCATCATTTATACACTAAACTTTGTGGCATTAAAAGGCCGAAACACTGATGGTTGATGGTTTATTTTCCGATGGATTAGAGTTGGCCAAATTTATTGTCAGACAATTTGTTTGAAAGTTCGGTCCAAACGCTAACTCTGCTGTGTCCCTCGAACTTTATCTTTTACGATGGACTATGGACTAAATGTGAAAAAGTTGAAGGATGATGTATCACTCAAATAATCAGCCTCGAATAACAAAGAACATTTTTAATAAAAAAAACGTAACGCTGAGCCAAACCAATTCTGGAGTAGGAATTCATTACAATCAAGGCTAGGGGACAAAAAAATAGAAGCTTTCCCCCCATGGAAAAAATGAGGTTTTTCTGTCGTTAGAGTGCATTGATTAATCATCTGTTAAGGAGACACTGAGTCTATTGCAGTGAAAGATGCCCGACTCGCTGGATTTTTATTGGGGAGATTAATCATACTTTTGATTTGTTATAAGACTGCTGACTGCAAGTTGTCATAGAAACCCATTCAATCTTTCTTCGGCGGCACAGAATAATGGTAATGACACTTACTGAAGTTCACTCACAGTGAATCCTCGCCATTATTCAACCTGGACAAACGCACAAGCAAGGCGAATATGCAAGATCCTGTGCTTGCTCACTCGCTCACTCACTCACTCACTCACTCATACACAAAAAAACAGACTACCTATAAATGTAGCAACAGTTGAATCAATGTGTTCCTCATGCCAAAACAGCGCATGATTGGTTAAGTATTAGCAAGGCGGAAATCTGTTTAGCTGGATAAAAGTTTTTTCAAAGAAAAGCAAATGTTTCTGTGGATTAAGACTGCATTTATTCACCAACTACTTTCTTGTGGCGAACACATTTGTTTAGGGGGAAGAAAAAAAACCCACAAAGAGCAAAACACCTCTTTGCAAATTGAGGTTATGTATTATCCATGATTGTGGCTATGTAATTGAGGCGCTTGCCGACTGTCTGCCATAAATAGATGGTAGGATTTGCAGGGAATCAGACAGTGTAGCAGACATTATGAATATCCGAAGAGTGTTGTGTATTCAACAAAAAGTCCATATAGTTTTTAGAACAACTATTAGGTGTGTGTGTGTGTGTGTGTGTGTGTGTGTGTGTGTGTGTGTGTGTGTGTGTGTGTGTGTGTGTGTGACATATGCATGGGAGTACATATATGTGAAGGTACCCTGTTGTTGTTGCTTTACGACCACCCCCCCCCCACACACACACACACTGTATCATGTCACAAAAGGGTGCTTCACCATGTAACATCCAGGAAAATGTCATTTCATGTAAATGTGTCGACCCGCCTCCCAGTGTGAAATCCCAAGGTGCCATGACCAGGAAGTGATTAAGCAATAGACTCTCTCTCTCTCTCTCTCTCTCTCTCTCTCTCTCTCTCTCTCTCTCTCTCTCTCTCTCTCTCTCTCTCTCTCTCTCTCTCTCTCTCTCTCTCTCTCTCTCTCTCTCTCTCTCTCTCTCTCTCTCTCTCTCTCTCTCTCTCTCTCTCTCTCTCTCTCTCTCTCTCTCTCTCTCTCTCTCTCTCTCTCTCTCTCTCTCCATTGAAAGGCCCTGAGCAGCACGCACTCTTAAGCACCCTACACACACACACGAGAGACCCGGTACATATTGAAATGCATTCTGGAGTGGCGGGATGGTGGCGGCTGCATGAGAGTCCTGTCCTCATCTAGTCCTGCTATAGCCCATTTTAAGAGGCCATTGAGCCCCATAGAGCAGAGTGACATGCTCAAGTGGATGTCCCCACCCGACCCCACCCCCCTGTCTGAAAACACTGTGTAATGTCATGGGCATGTCTCTAAGTGTAGCGCAGTAAGATCTGACCACACGACACGCGTGTCACGTTTTGTCGTTTTACACAGGAGAGGCCTGTTGATATGTTGGCATGCATGTAATGGCATGTGGCCTTTATTTTTGTTTTACGTGAGATTATGCGGCGAAAAGAGCAGCAATTCTCTGGAATCATGTTTGTTTTTTGTGTGTGGTGTGCGAATAACATAGATGTAGACACACACCATGCAACCCGGCGATGCCTGGAAGCCAGGTTTCACCCTAATAGCCAAATGGGAGCACACACACACACACACACACACACAAGGCACAAAGCCGGGGCTAATCTAGTAGACGATAATTCATGGCGTTGATGTGCTTGCTTCTGTCTGCACATTACCCCCCCCCCCCCCAGCTGTGTCGGAAGCCCTTTCCTCCCGGGGTCTGCATCGGCTGGATAACGTGGGCGAGATGATGGCAGCAGAAGGCTCCCTGTATTCATCTTTCACCCCCGCCCCCCCCCCCCCCCCCACCCACCCACCCTTTGCCATGACAGCGCCGTTTTCCTGGGGCCCTCCTTGAAGGAAAAGAAAATGCATACATCGGAGTCGTATCTCCATGTCGTTAAAAAAAAAAAAAAACAAGCCAAGCTAATTTTAGTCTCTCGTATAATATTTCAGGTGTGTCACTGTTTGTCATCATTTGATTCAATTCAAATTGCAAAAAAAAAATGCGCACTCGGTTTAATTTAAGTCTGCCGATAATATTTACTGTCGCTCAGCGGGCTTAAGTCCCCTTTGTCGTGTGTTTGGAGTGACGGAGAGACTGCATATATTATGTCCCAGCAGGAGGCTCCTCCCCATGAAAGAGGGCGAAAACTTCTCTCCTGGCTTCTTCTCTTCTCTAGATGCAAGGGATCAGTAGTAAGCTGGTGGAGGCCAATAGCTCTTGGTGTCGTGCGCGTTTGCCGCCTCACACACCCAAACCCAGCTAAATCAAAAGGTTGGGAGGATTTTAGGAATGGCATTTCCAAAAAGGTTGTCACAATATCTGCATTTTATCCCTTTTCATTCTCCTCTCTCTCTCTCTCTCTCTCTCTCTCTGTCTCTGAGTTCTTTTCTTATTTCTGACAAGGGAGAAAACATAATCGCCATTGGGGAAGAGAGAGATTGTGTGTGTGTGTGTGTGTGTGTGTGTGTGTGTGTGTGTAATAGCAACACAGAGAAGAGAAGAGATGGGGAAACATGGACGCCGGCAAAGCAAATGGCTTTCTGCATTTACCGTGCCCGCTTCTCTCATATTAACAGACAGCCTGGCAACAGATAGGCCCACGTTGTCACCCTGCAGGAAACAACCCACTCGCACAATGCATGAGATATACCTCAGCACTGTGATGAGTGGACCTCAACACAGACCACACCTGTGCTGAAGAAGCACACCAGAAGGAGACCTTGGAAATACACACTTCAGTTTTAATTAGAGTTCAGTCTAATTGCATTCATAAAAAAATATTGTTTAAATATCTATTTTGCAGGTATTGAATCCATTAAGATGTAATAAGACATTAACATTATTTTGTAATTCCTCAATGCTCGTGATGGGATAATGTAGCCTACATTATTGGATGTATATATTATTTTTAGGATGTATATTATATATATTTACATACACATATTACATTTAGGGCATTTTCTTCTACTTGTGGGAAGGAGGTTAAGTGTTTATACACCATTGCTTTGTTAATATAATTAAAGTAAGTGTATGAATATCTTTAAACAGGTTTGCATGAAAACAATAGTCGAGCTACAGATGAGAAAATTAAGTATGGCTTCCGCTACTTAATTAAGATATTTAACAATGCTCTTGAATATGGCACATAATGACCTACTTGAAATGGAGTTGTGTTTCCCATCGTTGAAACCTGTGCAGATGTATCATGGCAGTAGCTCAGGCCCACATCCCAGCATGCAGTTCACAGGCAATCTGCTCCATGTGTGGGCGTTGATTTTTTTCCCACGGACATACAAAATGTGCACGGCACACCGCTAGCGTCGTTTAACCTTGAGCTGCAGCAAACTCAGGCACATCACACCTCCTCTGCAGTCCCCTTGGCTACCGATATAAATCAAAATGTCTGCCGCTGTGTAAAGCTGAATCGGCACTTTTTTTCTTTCTTTTTTTTTCTCATTGGGACTGATTTAATTTTATCTTGATTTCATAAAACTTTTAGACAAACCAATTAAAAAACAAACAAAAAAACAGTGGGGGTGACTGCTGCCACCAGCACTTAATTCATCATGTTGTCACAGGATTAGGTCAGAGTGGCGCTAAAATGGTCGATACGCTGATGTATGTGCGATTGGGCACAATAAAATGGACCTGGATCGAAGAAAGCGGCACACACACACACACACACTCACACACACAAAGTAGTACATGATGCAAAGATGAATCAAGCAATGCTGCAGTGTGATTAAATGCTGCTCATGTCCAGACGAACCCCAAAAATGATTATAAGCAGACGACTGGCCTGGACAAGATATTGCGAGAATAACATTTTTTTCTTTGAGCCAAACAGGAAGTGCAAAACGTCCGTGTTCATTAATACGAGGCCCCAGATCCCCCTCCCCCAAACTAGGCCTAATGGTCCCCCGCCGGCGGTGCCCTCTTTTGTTCTGAAGACCTCTTAATTACCCACTGTCCCATTCAGGTGGTAAATGGGTCGTTATTGGGCTCCTGTAATCAGAATAAATCTCAAGAACCCATTCACTGTGTTGACACCACCGCCAGCCACACACCCCTTTTCATTGATTTACAAACGACTCGTTTATTATTCATCAACTGCTTGTACCCCCCCCCCCCCCCCCCATTCCCCACCATGAGCTCTGTGTGAGGGCCGAACGAGAAACCAAAAGCAATGTTTCAAGTCCTAAGATGTTCCCACCAGATTCCTAAAACGGTGGAAGGTCTTTGTGGAAGTGATACTGTTTTTACAGGTTGGTAACACGGAATAGGGATGAAAGACCTTTCTGCTGCAGTCCTGCAATCCGGAGTCACCGTTCTTCAACATAGAAACTTCTTATCGGAGGCTTTCACGTGAGGTCAAGCCCTACTTTCCTCTTCTTGAAAACAATTTGATAAAATACTGAGAAAGAAACATGACAGCGGTCGAAGGAACATGTCAACACATTCATTGAATTATTCCTTGTATTTTATTACATGTGTTTATCTAAAAAGTAGTGGTGGGCATAGATTAATTTCTTTAATCTAGATTAATCTAACTGTAATCTTGGAATTAATCTAGATTAATCTTGATTAAAATGGCTCATTTGAATTCTGTCGAAGGCATTCATAATATGTGTGTGCTACCTAAATAATGACTAAAAATAAGTCTGCGCAATTGTTGACGGGGGGGTGGGGGGAGGTGCGCGATTGTTGACCGGAGGGGGAGAGGTGCGCGATTGTTGACCGGAGGGGGAGAGGTGCAATGTTGACGGGGGGGGGGGGGGGGGGGTTCGGGGTTCGCGATTGTCGACGGGGGGGGGGGGGGGGGGGGGTCAGTAATGACACCGCGAATACGGACGTTTATCATCTTTTTTTAAATATATATTTTTTAAGAGGCCCCTGATTGGCCGAGGCCCCGGGCTGAAGCCCAGGTAAGCCCGTGCATTAAGGCGCCACTGCCCAGACCTACGACCGACGGGGGGCGCCGGGCAGAGGACGCAGCCGTTCCGTGGCGCTTACCTTCCTTGGTGGAAATCCGGTATAGACCCAGCTCCCAACCCAACTTTGACAATAGATTAACGGCGATCATTTTTTTATCGCGCGATAAGAGTCTCGCGCGATAAGAGTCTTGCGTTATCGCAGCGCGTTAACGCCGATAACGGCCCACCACTACTAAAAAGTGAAGCATACAACTAAGGTCGGTCCTTGTGCTGCATGACCTTCTTGGATATCCTCCACAGACCAAGGAACCATCCGACGCTTCCTTGAAATTTTGCCAAATCTAGGTACCTAGTTAGGATGTTTCCTATGCGTCCTACTGAATTGGGACATATTAACTGTATTTGCCACCTATTTAGGCAGCATCCTCACAACTGATCTTTTTTTTTGTCGTCCAATATTATAAGCAAAATTCGATCGAATAAACAAACAAATGAAATTGAACACAACAAAGATACAGTACAATATGATACAATACAATATACTGTACTCACATTCTTACTTTTACTTTCGATTGGCTCTACAGTTCTGTACAGTATTTTTTAAATACATTGGTGTTGATTTTTACTCAGATCCACAGATGAAACGTATGTGTGAGGAGTCGCCAGGTGAGGGTAGTCTGCATTGAAACCTAACCATGTCATGTCAATTACAACCTACAACCACATCATTTCAAAGTCAGTGTACTGCTGGCACAGCAGAAATAGCTTTTGTTGATCTGCTCTAAAGACCAGTGTTCAATTCCTGCATATGGGGCACTCCATGGAAACTGGTGTTCATTTTGGAGAGCAAGAGAGTGCTGTTTATCAGCACTGCAGACCTGGGTTCAAGTCCTGCCCTGAACGCTGGCCTTGGAAACCTAGTAACATTTTAGAATTTTTGGGGGGAATTGTAACGACAATTGAAATCTCCGACCACATCATATTTGGTTGCACAGTCGAGAGACATGGTGGTTAAAATTCAGTAATTTTAGAATTGTAATGTCTAATGTGAATTAATGTGAATTATAGCCTCCTACCACATCATAGGTGGCGTCTTAATTCAATTCAATTCAATTTTATTTGTATAGCGCCAATTCATAACAGAAGTTATCTCAGGGCACTTTTCAAATGGAGCAGGTCTAGACCAAACTCCTAATAACATTTACAGAGACCCAACAGTACCACCATGAGCAAGCACTTGGCACGGGGGCAAGGAAAAACTGCCTGTTAAAAGGCAGAAACCTTGGACAGACCCTTCGGCTCTAGGTGGGTGGTCATCTGCCTTGACCAGTTGGGGTGAGAGAGAGAGAGAGAGAGAGAGAGAGAGAGAGAGAGAGAGCAACTACATCAATGCACTAGCACCAATGATGGGGGACAGCGAGCAGCAACAACAGTAACTGTATATAACTGGTAACTGATATTAGCAATGGCAGTCAAGCAGGACCATGGAGGCTCCGCCAGGATCCATGAGAACCTGCGAGACGAGAAAACACAAGAACTCCGGGGAAGAAGTGTTAGTAACATGCATTAATGGGACATGAATGTGTGCACACAGAGAGAGAGAGAGAGAGAGAGAGAGAGAGCGAGAGACTCAGTGCACCAAGGGAAATCCCCCGATAGTCTAGGCCTATAGCAGCATAACTAAGGGATGGTTCAGGACTCACCTGATCCAGCCCTAACTATAAGCTTTATCAAAGAGGAACGTCTTAAGCCTACTCTTAAATGTGGTGAGGGTGTCTGCCTCCCGAACCACAACTGGAAGCTGGTTCCACTGAAGAGGAGCTTGGTAACTGAAGGCTCTGGCTCCGGTTCTACTTTTAGAAACTATTGGAACCACCAGTAGCCCTGCATTCAGAGAACGCAGTGTTCTAGTGGGGTAGTAGGGTACTGTGAGCTCTTTGAGATATGAAGGGGCCTGCCCATGAAGAGCTTTATAGGTGAGGAGGAGGATTTTAAATTCTATTCTAAATTTTACAGGGAGCCAATGCAGAGAAGCTAGTACAGGAGAGATGTGATCTCTTTTCCTAGTTCCTGTCAGTACTCGCGCTGCAGCGTTTTGAATTAATTAAAGCATCTTAATGGATTTATTTGGACAACCTGATAATAGCCTAAGAGCTGCTATTTATCACCACTGCAGACCTAGGTTGAAGTCCCACCAAGAACACCATCCCTCGAAACTTGAAGACATTTTCAATTAACTTTGGGTTTAAGTCATGTCTCCATGGAAACCTTATACTGTTTGTTTAAATGTAACAATGTCATGTGAATTGTAATGCCAATTATAACCTCCGACCTCATTCTAGCCAGTGTCTTGGTGGTCAAGGGGAGAGAGCTGCTGGTTATCATCCAGCTACAGACACAACAATGCTCTCTTTGGAAACCTAATGGTTCTTTTGAAATTATGTCATAAAATAATAAATATAAAACAATGCAATGCAGAGATGATTGTTGGTTATAATCTCTGGAGCCATTGGTTCAACTCCTCCTGAGGATGGTCTTCATTGAAACCTAACACTATTTTTTAAACCTAACAAAGTCATGTGATATATAATGTCAATTAAAACTAGATTATACTGTAGCTGTATAGTGGTGCAGAGGGTTTTCACCAAGGAAATGTAACGATGTTATGTAAATTATAATAAAAATATAAAAACATTATCTCAG